>ML811568.1:0-12723 GCA_009831015.1 Picea engelmannii | reverse complement strand
AAAATATTAGCTAAACTATATTTATGTCTTAAAATAACATTTCTAATTAATTATTATTAAATAGTTGTTCATGATGGTTAATGATTAATTTAATTATTAATTAATTCATTAATTAATAAAGTATTAAATAAACAGTGGATAATCAGATATAATATTAAATTAGGTTACGTATCCCACAAGGGATAACATATTAAATACATAAGGATAAAGTAATAAAGGAGGGATAAGGGTATTAACGGCGGGAGGATAAGGGGTAATAAAGGAGTTAGGTAGGGAGTTAATGGGGGGGAGTGTCGGTGAAGGAGGGATAAGGAAGGAAAGGAGTTGGTGGGGAGGATCATTTTTTTTCGACGGGGAGTGGAGAAGGATTTTGGGAGCTCTGTATTGCAGAGAGGGAGGTGAAACATTGGGAGAATTAGTGCACCGGGGTTGCTGGGGGTTTTGGGCTCGGAGGGCCAGGATATCCGTTGATATCCTAGGGCTAGGGAGCTAACTAGTCGGCAGGGAGGACGGTTTTGGGTAGTGTTCTAAAGAAGCGGGAAGGAAGCAAGCTGCGGACAACAGGAAGGATTATTAGCATCAGAGTTAAGGTATTTAATTCAAATTTATGCATTGTTTTAATTAGATTTATTATTCATTGATAAATTTTACTTGCGTAAGTGTTGAGAAAATTTGGAATTATTCTTCTTTTATAAACCTAGTAGAAATTACTGTATATTTGGTAGAATTACTAGATGTTAATTTAAAACCGGTCTTTACACTTATCAATTATCTCCTTCCCTTAAGCCTTCGACAATGTGACCTTGTCTATGACCACAGGCCAGACCTTATCGCGATTTCACATATCGTGAGTTGGAAGGTTAGGGAATTTCCTTCCTTTGACTTTCCAGTCAATGAAATGTTAATCCCTCGCCACATGTCCCTCTTAGATCAACGGTCAATATCTTATCGCGATTTCGCAACTTCACGGGCCTTCGCCATGCCTGATCAACGGTCCATGATCTCCCTTTGATCAACGACTCAGATTAAGTCATGGTTTCGCATTTCGCGATTTCATAGGATAGAGCACCTCCTTTCTTTGACTTTCCAGTCAGTGAAATGCCAATCGTCCGCCATGTGTCCTCTAGACCCAACGTTCCATAACATACCTTGATCCAAAGGTCCAGATCAATTCTTAGGATTTCGCATATCGCAAGTTCTCACACCATGTTTTGTTGACTCCTCCAATGTTCAGGTCAGCGAAATTATAATCACTTGCCACATGTCCTTCTTGAAGATGGACGGTCCTCCTGCTTTCAGGATTTTGTAGGCCCGATTCATCTTGCATGTAAAGATTGTGCTCCTTCTTATGGATCCAATGATGGTCGGTCTTCGGGCTCAGATTTGACGCCTGAGATCTATTCTCTTCTACTGCGTGCTCTTCCTATCTGAATTCAGATCTAACAGTCATCAAGAATTCTGAATGGGATCCAACAATCATTGTTTCTCTTCACTGTTTATCTTTCCATTTCCATGCCATTATCGCTGCGCTACTGATCGTGCTGATCTTTGCCATCAATGACATCGCCATCAATGAAAAACACGCATACTCTACCTCTGTCTAAAAACATGCCAACAGCTATGACACTCCCTGGAATGATGCTACTAACTTCGGTCCACTCACATCTGAATGTATAACACCCAAGATCCCCTTGGACCTACTCTTGCAATGTGGAAAATTAACCTTGTCATTCTTTCCAAGTGCACAATGTCTGCACACTCCCTGTTGCTCAAAAATGAACTCTAGAAGACCTAAAAATCCCCCTCATAATCGGAAACACCTTGTAGTGTAGGTGTCCCAACCTCTTGTGCCATAGCTCACATAGGTTATTATTGTCATGTACCAAATTTGAAAAAAAGATTTCCCTACAACCTATATAAAGTGCTCTCTCTAAGCCCAATGACCATTGTTATGTCCAGGATAGTTTTCTTTGAACATATGAGTACTTTCCCTCTCTGAAAAATAATGACAAAACCCCTATCCTCCATAGTTGAGACTGAGAACAAGTTCTTCTTTAGTCCTAGTACATAAAGAACATCCTGGGCATCAAATGAACCTCCTGACTCAAGATGGAACAAGATTATTCCCTCTCCCTTCACTACATACTTGGCATCATCACCAAGCTCCATATGAATCCGTAAGTCCTTCTTCGTCAGACTGCTAAGAAACTCCCATATTTTTTTCATATGACGCGATGCACTAGTTTCCAAGTACCACACCCTCATGGTAGTTGTGCTAGTAGAAAGGAAAGAAACTAGTATGAAATCATTTTCAAACTTTACTGCAAACTCATCTAGTTGCATCTATGTTGATTTTACTATCAGTGTCTTTCCTCTTCCCTTTTTCTTCTCAAGACACTAAGATGCATAATGTCCATTCTTATGACATGAGAAACACTTGATTTTACTCAAGTCCTTCTTCTTCCATGATAGTTATGTTCCTCCATCATTGTTACCATTCTTTTTGGAACCATTTCCTTTGCCCTTTCTTGTCTTATTGACAAGGTCCAAGTTCTCATCACCACTTCCCTACTTGTTTCCTTTAGACTCCTCCCAAGTCTCTCCATGGATAAAATCATCCCAAAGCCTTTGCCAATATGGTATTTTTTCCCATGTGTAGACTCCTAAGGGGCACTAAGTGGCGACAACTAAGGGACACTATACCCAATTTCACCTCGATACAGGTCTCACGCTTCAAGGGTGACTAGGTCACTCTAGGGAGGCGGTCTCTGTGACCCTAGGGGGATTTGGACGGATGTAATGGAAGGAAGGGAAGTATCCCACTAAATTTCAATAATAGAAGAGGAAAGTGGCTTTGATGACTCATCTCCAGGTGGTTTAACGTTTCCAAGTCTTTGGGTACCTGTAAAAGTGATTGTACCTTCCCGAGACACGAGAAATGCCACACTTGCATATAGTATGTTACGTGGACAAGAAATCTAATCTTGTTGTCCCTAATTTGCAGTGATAAAAACATATTAATTATCAGCAATATAATGATAACAAAGGATGAAATTAAATATGTTTCAAGTTCATTTAAATATGCAATGGGTGAACCGACAATGACTAGTCAAACAAGGTTGTTATAAAACATTTTTGCAAATAATTTATCAGCCTTATGTCTGTAACATATAATTCTTTACAGAAGAAAAATCACCCAATGAAGCTTTCCCAAAAGTTGACCAAAATGTGCATTGTATCAAGTAGAATATGAGGGGCGAGTTTTAACTTAAGTCTAGGGTTAGTTTGTGAGATATTAAGGTTAGAACAGTTAGGGTTTCTCCAGCCTTATGGTTGTAGGGTTATTTTGTTAACAACAGCAAGGTTTAGTAAGAGAGAAGGAATGCCTCAATGAGGGAAAAGAGTCTAGGGCTCAAAGAACAAAATCCAAGTGAGAGCTCTTGAAGACCTTGAATTTTCATGTTTACCAAGGCACCAATTTATTTCTACAATGCAACGAATGATGACTAGTTCCTTTAGTGATTGGGTTAATGGGGTCAAGAAAAGAATGAGCTAGAGGTACTACATTCTTTGGTGGTGTAAATCCTCTTACTCCCCAAGGTAAGTATCCCTAGCTAGGGTTTAGACTAAGAGGGTGTATGCACTTATACTTCTCTTAGTAAACCCTTGCTAAATCAACAATACTCAAGAAAAAATATGATGGAGACTAAGGTGGGGTGTATTCCCTTATACTTCCCACCTGGATGCAGCAAAATAACCCTGACTTGAAAAACAAATGATAATGAAAAGCAAATTTTCTTACCAATTCAAGGAAAGATGCTAAGATAAACCACCACGATAGCAAAAGAAAATCCTTCCAAAGATAGCACATTACTTCCACTAACCAATAACCAAGAAAGATAGCCATACCCAAGAGCACAAGAGAGAAATAGCCAAATATAGCGAAAATTTCAATCTAAGGCCTCTCTAAATGGGAAATATGTGATTCAAAATGAGATCTTATCATTTCTATTAATACAAAATGGAATTCACATAGTTTGTCCACATTAGAAAGGGTAAAACATAAGATAAGGGTTCCACAACCCTTATCTTACCCCTTGTAAAAAAATAATATTAAACAATTCACTTAAAATTCACTTTTACAAAAAATAAACCCTAGCATAAGGTGACATCACCCACTTAGGGGACGTTTTGGCACTTTGGAGAAGTTGTTGGGGTAGTAGATGCATGGCTAGGCCTCCAAAGGGCACTTTTAATTCATTCAAGTCTTCTCTTAATGGTATTCAACCTTCCTTCCTTCAAAACATGCCACATGTCAACAAGCAACACCTTCACCACCAAACCCTAGCCCTCTAGGTCACGCCAATCTTCTAAAAGTGACCTTTTGCCTCTCCTAGGAAAAATGTTTGGCATGTAAGGGATAGGTAATGTCATCCATAATGTCTTCTAGGCCTCCAAAGGTATGTATCATTCATCTGACATGTGATCCCTTGGCATCCAACCTGTGGGCTTCAAGCCCCATGGAAGCTCAAGCTAGGCTTGTTCTTCCAAATTGTCCACCAACTAGGTCCTACAAGGACAAATAAGCACGCCCTCAAGGATATCATGATGAGTAGATCAAATCAATAAATGATCCACCTAAGCATGTGCATCAAATATTACCTGGTCAAACAAGTAAGTTCTCAAAGATATTATGCAACTTGTCAAGCTTAGATATGGGAGGGTTGATGAGGTGTCCTATTGGATATATCTTTCCCTAGGTCAAGGAGTGTTTCCCAACTGATCTCTCTCTAAGACATGTGAATTAGATGAAGTCGTTATGGATAAAGACTCTATGGGAATGGGGTTCATGACATACAAGGGGTTGTAGTATCTCATTCATGGGTGCCTTTGTAGAGGGTGCATGGCACCTTCGTTTGCAATGCACTTTTTTCAATCCCATCCTCTTTACATTCTTTGTTTCTTTCATGTTTTAAGGAACAAGTTGAAGGCCATTGTCTTGGCGTGGTGTCTATATAATGAAAGTGTCACTCACAAATACCTTGTGGAAATGAGAAGGTTGGCTTGTGATGAGACCCCCTTTCTCTCAGTTGTGTAATTGATAGCCACTACCCTGGATTGGTGGCCAAATGATGGTAATTCCATACCGCTAGATACCCATTATCATCATAGGTCATCTCGTGATGAGACCTCCTATCCCCCAACTAACCCCCCAAGAATTCACTATCATTTATTCTTGTAGTTCCCCCTTTTCTTATAGAGAAGCATTTCATTGTTTTCTTGGGGGGTCGTTGGGCAAAGAATCTGAAAGGTATATATATAGGATTTTAACCAACAAAAATCCATCTGGGCCTTTATCCCCTTCTTCCCATGGAATGAGGGACAACCCCTTCTTGAGTCAATACACCCTAAAATCCCAAGAGACAAGGAAATGGGGGGGTTTAGGTGATGGAAAGTGGTAAGTATGGTCAGGAATGATATGATGGCTCTTCAATTTAGAGTTCCTAGTAGAGAACCCATTCCCGAGGAAGACCACTTACTAGGGCACAATGTCAACCACCAAGGTGGAATGGGGAAAAAGGAATAATGTCCAAGCATATGTCATGAAATATAAAGAATTCTAATATACAACATAATCAAAATACCTCAAATATTGAAATGACACTCACCATAATACCTGACTTGTACCTCATGGAGCAAGGCTCGGTGCCTTTTGAAAACCACCTGGTGTGGTGGATGCCATCCTGAAAATCGTGACCTTTTTGGTGGTGAGAAGGGTCTCCATATGTGAAAGTGGACACTTATGGTCATGTAGTCTCTCGACATTACATATCTGCAACCTGATGGCCTCGAGACATGATCTCCTTAGCTATCCCACAAAATATGGATAACATATGGCTCCTACTTGGGGACATGTGCTCACTGTAAAGTGCATGAGAACCACAATATCTCCTGGTAGACCCATGTCTGCCAAAACGCAGACAAAAACATCAAAGCATCTAGGGTGGTGCTATCACCCTTTGTCCATATACTAAAAAAACAAATGAAAACTAATCTAGAAAATAAAATTTTAGCATTTTTTCAAAAACTTCTAAACTAAGCATGAAATCAATATGCAAGTAGAGAAAAATGAAATATTAAATGCATCTAAGCTAATATGATAAATCAAGATGCAAATGAAAGAAAACAAAATGACTTACCTACTTACCTGGGGCCTTCAGGCCCTGAAGATGGGGTTATGGGTGATGTCAGCTGAATTCATACAACCAGTGCAACCAGTTGATCATCCCATCAAAGTTTCTCCCCCTGTGCTTGATCATGTAAAACACACATGATGATCATGAGCATAAATAGATATATAATCAATCGTGAAATGAAACTCGTGGAGATGGGTGGGAGGGAGGAAATCCTACTGGAAATAATATCTGCAACTTTGATCATGCAAGGAATCCTTCCTGAAGTGATAGACAAAAGCTTGATCAATCCATCTCTGAAGGGGGATACTATATGTAGACGAAGTCTCATATTCATCCTCTTGAACATGATCGTTGCTTCCTAAAGACCGAGCAGATATGAGAGGTCCCAAGAAGACCTCGTGATTTCCCTCAGAGGAGGAAATGAGGTAAGGGACATGATAAAATATAGGAAGGGAAAAACGTGCCCTCTGTATCTTCAAATCCCTGTAGAAATCATCAATATGAAAGTACTTCCTCTTTGTAGAGTGAACCTTTGATCACTTTGAGGTGGACACGTCCTGGTATTCATCCAATACTAAGGATGAAATTGGTTGAGAGTCCTCGAATAAATATGTAATCATGTCATCATTAGGCTCCCAAACATATGAAACATATACGCATGAAAAGTAGTCCTCTGAAGATGAAAAATCAAACCCCTTTCCTTGAGGGCTACCCTCAATGTCATAAATAGGGTCTCTATCGAAAAGGAGACAACCAAAATCCCACCTGCATCTGCTACTCTATATAAAAGTGTTTATATGCTCATCAACCATATGTAAAGGTACTCTCACAAGACCATCAACAAAAGTGACCATCTATTTATCTTCGTGTGCAACAAGAGTAGAGGCATGGACATCTTCAAAAGGACCCTCAAATTCATCATTGAGGGTAGTTGCCTCTTGAACTTGATGAACAGGAGGAGAGAACAGTTGGACAACCTCAACTACATCAAGATGGAGAAAAGATAATGATGCCTCAACATGTTTCGCTTCATCAAGATTCTTTTTTCTCTTCATGGGCATGCTCCTCCATCTCCTCTTCATCACATGAGGCTTGATTCTTAATGCAGAGTGATTTATGCGCCTTTTTTTAGAAATACATGTCACATCCAAGGGATCATCTAACACCTCTTCACTTACAAAGTCACAAAATAAAGTGGCATCAATATATTCAAAAGGATTATAACTCATCATGTTCTCTTCTTGATGTGCGGAAGGAACAAAGGCTCGGATGTCTTCATCAAATGGAAGGGAAGATATGAGCACTTCTTCTTCATTAAGTGTCTCGTCCGGATCTTCATCGGAATATTCTTGGTAAGTTTATTCATATATCTATCCTTCAAGCACTTCTTCATCTTCAAGAGAATAAAATGACTCTCTTATGTGACTCGTCATTTCCTTAGCAGCTTTATTAGCAACATTTTCCTTTTCCATCTATAAAAACTCCATCTTCGAGTCATAACAAGTTTTGGATGAGGTTTCATCCCATGGTGCCATAATTCCATTGACCAAAAGGACACCTCAATGGATTCTCCAGGTGAGATCAAGCCTCATCGAAGGAGGGAAAGGTGGGTCCTTGGAAAGTGGAGTCGTCAGACAAGCATCAAGGGAAACTTATCAACGGTGAAAAATGGAACATTCTTCAATGGATTCATCACGCAAGCTAAGGGATAGAGGCTTTGGGAGGGAATCTTACCAAAGTGTCTTCAGGGCATGAAGAGGATTCAAAATCCTCCCCGGAAACAACACCAAAATGTTATCGCACAATTTGTAGGTTGGGAAAATCATGACCCAACCACCAAGTGGTGATAACTAAGGAACACTATACCCATTGTCACCTCGATATAGGTCTCGTGCTTCAAGGGTGACTAGGTCACTCTAGAGAGGTGATCCTGGTGACCCTAGGGGATTTGGACGGATGCAATGAAAGGAAGGGAAGTATCCCCCTAAAGGTCAATAATGGAAGAGGAAAGTGTCTTTGATGACTCGTCTCCGGGTGGTTTAAAGTTTCCAAGTATTTGGGTACCTGCAAAAGTGATTGTACCTACCTGAGATAGAAGAAAAGACACACTTTCATATAGTATGTGCTCTTGAAGACCTTGACTTTTCACGTTTACCAAGGAAACAATTTATTTCTCCAATGAAACAAATGATGAGTAGTTCCTTTAGTGATTGAGTTAATGGGGTCAAGAAAATAATGAGCTAGAGGTACTACCTTCCTTGGGGGTGTAAATCCTCTTAATCCCCAAGGAAAGTATCCCTATATAGGGTTTAAAATGAGAGGGTGTATGCACATATACTTCTCTTAGTAAAACCTTGCTAAATCAACAATACTCGAGAAAAAATATGATGGAGACTAAGGTGGGGGTGTATGCCCTTATACTTCACACCTATCTCTAGAAAAATAACCTTGACTTGAAACACAAATGATAATACAAAGCATATTTTCTTACCAATTCAAGGAAATATGCTAAGATAAACCACCACAATAGCAAGATAAAATCCTTTCAAGGCTAGTGCATTACTTCCACCAACCAATAACCTAGAAATATATCCATACACAACAGCACAAGAGATAAATAGCCAAAGATAGAAAAAATTTCAGTCCAAGGCCTCTCCAAATTGGAGAGATATGATTCAAAATATGATCTTATGATCTATATTTATACAAAATGCCATTTGCATAGTTTGTCCACATTAGCAAGGTTAAAACATAAGATAAGGGGTCCACAACCCTTATGTTACCCCTTGTAACAAAGCAATATTAAGATATTCACTTAAAATTCACTTTTACACAAAAGAAACCCTAGCATAAGGTGATGTCACCCCCTTAGGGGACGTTTTGGCACTTTGAAGAAGTCATTGGGGTAGTAGATGCATGGCTAGGCCTCCAAAGGCCACTTGTCATTCATCCAAGTCTTCTCTTAATGGTATTCTACCTTCCTTCCTTCAAAATGTGCAACATGTCATCAAGCAACACCTTCACCACCAAACACTATCCCTATAGGTGACATCAAGCTTCTAAAAGTGATGTTTTTCTTCTCCTAGGAAAAATGTTTGGCATATAAGGGTTAGGTCATGTCATCCATAATGTCTTCTATGCCTCCAAAGATATGTCTCCATGATCCTACATGTGGGCCCTTGGCACCCAACCTGTGGGCTTCAAGCCCCATGGAAGCCCAAGATAGGCTTGTTCTTCCAAAACTATCCACTAACTATGTCCTGCAAAGACAAATAAGCACACGCTCCAAGGATCTCAAGTCATAATATCATGATGAGTAGATCAAATCAATAAATGATCCACCTAAACATGTGCATCAAAGATTACATGGTTGAACAAGTAAGTTCTCAAATACATTATGCAACTTGCCAAGATTGGATATGGGAGGGTTCATGAGTTGTCCTATTGGATAGATATTTCCCTAGGTCGAGGAGTGTTTCCCAAGTGATCTCTCTATAATCCATGCGAAGTAGATGAAGTGGTTGAGGATCAAGACTCACTGGGCATGGGTTTCATGACATACAAGGGGTTGTAGTATCTCATTCATGGGTCCCTTTGTAGAGGGTGCATGGCACCTTCGTTTGCAATGCACTTTTTCCAAGCCCATCCTCTTACCATTCTTTATTTATTTCACATTTTAAGGAACAAGTTGAATTCCACTGTCTTGTTGTGGTGTCTAGATAATGACAGTTCCAGTTACAAATACCTTACAGAAATGAGAAGGATGGCTTGTGATGGGACCCTCTTTCTCTCAATTGTGTAACTAAGATCCACTACCCTGGCTTGGTGGCCAGATGATGGTAATGTCATACCACTAGATATCCATGATGATGATAGGTCGGCTCGTGATGAGACCTCCTATACTCCAACTGACCCCCTAAGCATTCACTATCATTCATTCTTGTAGGTCCCCCTTTTCTTACAGAGAAGTGTTTCATTTTTTTCTAAGGGGATCCCTGGGTGAATCATATAGAAGACCTATATATAGGATTTTATCCAACAAAAATCCATGTGGGCCTTTAGCCCCTTCTTCCCATGGAATGAGGGACAACCCATTCTTGGGTCAATACACCCTAAAATCACAAGAGACAAGGAAATGGGGGGGTTTAAGTGATGGAAAGTGGTAAGTATGGATGGGAACGGTACAATGGCTCCTCAAGGGAGTTCATAGTAGCAAATCCATTCTTGAGGAAGACCTCTTACTAGGGAACAATGTCAACTACCAAGGTAAAACAGGGAAAAAGACATAATGTCCAAGCATATGTCATGAAATATAAAGAATTCTAAGATACAACATACTCAAAATGCCTCAAATATTGAAATGACACTCACCATAATACCTTACTTTTACCTCATGGAACAAGGCCCAATGCCTTTCGGAAACTAGCTGGTGTGGTGGATGCCATCCTAAAACTCCTGACCTCTATGGTGGTGAGAACGGTCTCCATCTGTGCAAGTGGACATTGTTGGTCATGTAGTCTCTCAGCACTCCATATCTGCAACCTGATGACCTCGAGACATGATCTCCTTAGTTATCCCACAAAATGGGGATAACAGTTTCCAAGACTTGGGAAAACAATCCAATGCCACATTAATGAGCTCTATGTCATCCAATTTATCCCTTATACTTTCAAGTTGATCACATACCTAAGTGATGCTCATGAATTAGATGGTAGCATTCTCAGATATAGACATTTGCATAGATATGATTTTATTACTTAAGACCATATTCCTATTCATGTTAGTGCTCTGGAATAATCCTACCATGGAATCAAACATCTCCTTGGTCATATTCTTCTCAGATAAGTGAGGAATTCAATTATCCTTCATTGAATCCAAAATTACCTACTCAAATTTAATTTCCTTCTTATCGTGAGCTATCAAAGCTTGTGGATTTGTAGCTGCAACAACTAATTTGTCCACTATCTCCCAAAGGTCATATTCCTTCAAAGTCAAAGTAACTCTTGTTTTCCAAGATAAGAAGTTGGATTGTAATACCCCTAGGATGAACCCCAATTGTACATATAAATGTAATGCACATATAGGATAGTGAGTTGTGAGTATTGATTCTAAATGTAAATGTAATTATACATATAAGTTGGTGAGTTGATGGTACAAGGTATTTGGTTCAGTTATGCACGCATTGAGTCAATGCATGAGAATCTCATACCAAAAGAGTGTGCACATTTTACAATGTATCGCACACCTGTGTAAGTGTGTAAGGATTGCACACTAAAGGAAGGGTGTGCACCATATTGAGTTTTGTGTACAATGGAGTAAGTGTGCGGTTTTGGGGCCAGAGTGCCTTTATGTATATGTATTTTGAGGCCAGAGTGCCTATTTGGTTATTAGGCTGGAGAGTCATATGTTAAATGGCAAGTGAGTCATCATTGTAATATGTAATCACATGAAAATATTAATGAAAACACATCACTGTTGCAGACCAATCATGGAAAAGAGTATGGGGGGATAAACTCCACTAGAAAGGAAAGGGGGATAAAAGTTAAGGATAAGGGGCTAAGCTAGGGGAGATTAAGCCCAAAGAAATATTATATTAATATTCCTTAAAGTATAAAGTATGGATAATTATTTTATCCTAAGTTCTAAGGATGGGGACAAGTGGGCCCAAGGTAGTTATCAACATGACAAGCGTCAAATTGGGAACATGCATGCATATATTTTGGACTTAGTTCATTTTCCTATCATGCTATCATTAATCCTTTGATCACTTAGTTTTCATCCGTACCCTGTTGTTACTATACTTGTACATGTACTTGTACCTTGGTTAGCTTTGGAGTTGGACTGAAGAAGCGGGTTGTCAGGCCTGTAGGATATTGAGGATGAGTGTTTTCAGGCTCGTGATCATTCTCTCCAGGTGAGAGAATTGCTGGGAATTGATTTTCGGAGGTACCAAACTGCATTTTAGGGATCTGACTCTTCCTGCCTGACCTGTTGTTGAAGCCCCAGAAAGGAAGTGGGTTGTCGAGGGACTGTTGAGGAGAGAAGAGGCACACTTTCTGGTGTGGGATATGCATGTGGAGAATGAGGTATTGTAGGCTATTAGTTCGATTTGGAACCTGTAACTGAGTTTCCTATTATCTGAGATACCTTATCCTAGTTAGGAATCCCTTACCCAGGTGGATTTTAGCCCCAACTCGGCGGTGACCCACTACTGAGAGTTATGCGCAGTGAGATCTAAGGTTGGGAGGAACGTGGAAAATCTGCACATAGTTGGTGTTCTTTTAATCAAAGATAAATGTCAACTGTGTGTTAATTCATGTGTTGTGTTAATATTTATGCATTTGTTTTCATGGGTTTTTTCTGTGTATGTTGCATATGTATTTATGTTATTATTTTGTATGCATCTGTGCATTTGCATAGTATTTTTATGATTTAAATTAGTATCAGAGTTCGAAATTTTAAGTGGCATAGTCCAGTTGGTGACTGGGGATGCTACAATGTGGTATCAGAGCCCAATTTTCAACAC
>ML811567.1:91311-102859 GCA_009831015.1 Picea engelmannii | reverse complement strand
GCACTCCATTCTATCTGAGTAATCTCTACTACGCCTCTGCCAGAAGGAACAATAGAAGAAGGATATGAATCAGTTCATCTCCACAAGATTGTAAATACAGTTGAAGTACGCCTTCGACGTGCTCAGGAAGAAAAAGCGCAGGCCACCCAGGCCCTCAAGAAGGCATAGGAATAAATTATTGAGCAACGTCAAGCAGCGTAGCAAGAGAAGAATACTCTCCAAGCAAAATTTGAAGGAGATCGAGCAAAGGTCCAAAAAGAGAAAGAGCATCTACTCGCGAAGTAGATCAGAATTGAAGAAGCAGTCAACAGAGCATTTCTCTCTGTGACCGGCTTAGAGAAAAAGGCCAGAGAACCCATAGAGCGTCAAGTGATGAAGCTGGTTGAAGTTATTCGGCAGCTTCAACAAAGGGTCGTGGAATTAGAGATTCATACCATACCACGGACTCCGCAAGAAGTGCGCGACCAGCGAGAATTGGATGCTTAGAGTGAAGTCGAGAGGATTATAAAACTTGTTTCAAAATGAAAACAACTAAGTAACAAAAGCGCACATATATATGAGAAACTATCTGAAGACCCGTAGTTGAATAAACTCGAGTCCCAACTCCAGGAAGAGAAAAAGCACGCAGATATAGTACAGGCACAACTCAAGCTCCTATCACCTATCGAGAGGATGAAGAGATCCCAGGAACAACGAACTTCCCAACAACTTGTTCTTACCATGCAGACCAGAGTGATGGAAGTCACCCAGAAACTCCTGCCGAGCCAGGAGGAGGCCTATATACTGTTTGAAGAAATTGAATGCCAAGGAACACTACTGGAGCAAGTAGTTGTTATAGTCGAGCAGCAACTGGAAGGGCCTATCAGCGAAGCGGTTGTTTAGGAGTTCGTTGAGCAGGAAGAAGTATCACAGAGACAAGTTGAAGTAGCTCGAGCCAAGCTCGAGACCTTTGAGGCAACTTTACCCAGATCTAAGTGACTCGGGACGAGTCACATGTGAGTGTTGGGGGCCTATTGGCCCTTGACCAAGTTTTGAGGAAACACTTGGTCATATTTGACCATTTTTGGAACTTCAACAACTTGTCAAAGATGGAGCGCAACGCGAAGCGGAGATCATGGAAGCTATACCCCTTTCTTGGGTCCTTTTTGGGTTTTTGGGGATAATGTAATGGGTATGGGATGTCATCCCATGGGCTTACCCATGTTTAGGCCTATTTTGTAAAGTATAAATAAGTAGCTAGGCAATGTAAGAGAAGGGAATAAACTAAGTGCTAGTAAAGGCTTTGTGTATATTGTCTGACCGACTTGTAGAGCTGAGTGTAAGTGTTGTAAGTGCTGAGTGCACAAATTATAAGAAGGCTCTGTGCTAAATCTACTTGGGGAAGGAGGATCAGGCAAGGTGTGCGCAGATCTCTTGTCCTACGAGGAGTACAAGTGTGAGCTATGTGTTGTAATCAGATTGACCAAAGCTAATAAATAATAAGAAGACTTTGTGGACGTAGCCCCGGGGTGGGGGTGAACCACGATAAACCTGTGTGTTGTGCTCAGTGTCTCGACCTAATGTGTTTGTCTCTTTCCATGTGTTGAGCTTTGATATGATTATTCTATGTGCTTTTCTATGATATACTTAGATAGATCTAATTTTCTTTGTGCTTCTTATATGTATGGATGTAGATCTGACATATGTGAAAGTGTTGAGTGTTAGACCTATTTTGCCGTTGCTAAGTGCTAACTTAACCTAGATCTAAGTGAATGTTGCGGTGCTCTGTTCCATCTATGGAGTGCCATGAGGGTTAAATATTGATGAATGATCTATGCTAAAGTGTTTTCTAAGTGTTAGAATCACATATTTGTGTCCCAACTAAGGTTGCAGACACCTGATTCTTGCAACCACCCCTGCCTCTACCTCGGGTGAGACTTCATCTGCTTCACAGGTGTTGCTGAAAGGGTCGGTAGTTAGGGTTTTGTTGGTGTGTTGTTGAAGAGTTGAACTCTAGGTCTGCCCCTGTGCCAATAAGGTCATAATTATCATGATCCCATAGCTATTTGTATGGAGGATTTTTTCACTTCAGAATTCCAATCGATTTCCAGTGACTCTTTTGTTTTTTATGGTTCCAAAGCTCTATGTTGTGAAGATAAAATTTCCAATCAGTTTCTAGTTCCCTTACAATATCTAGTTCTAAGTTTTGTTAAAAATAGTGAAAGAGTTGAGTTATTGATTCAACTGTTGGATTGGCTTCATTTTCATTTTTCCATTACCTAATTGAGAAATAATTTCAGCAGATTAGGGTAGGAGTGTGTGAATAAGCTTGTCTTGGCGAGCATTCCATTCAACAATTTTTCAATTTGATTTTCATTTTTCAGTTTTAGAGTACAGTTCGTATTTTAGAGTGAATTTGATTTAGTTAAGGTTTGGAGCAGATTATCAATGGATTTTCAGTCACAGAGGTTTCCTGACAGAGCAAGTTGCAGGTTTTGGGATCAGCCTAATGAACAAGGCTACTTAGTCTACAGTGTTCCTGGCACCTCACAAGGAGAGAACCATCCCCAATTGGAGGCACTATTATAACACTATATTTCATAGTATCACCTGGTGATTGAAATTTCTTCCTCTAGTCATTTTATGTTGGAAATAATATTTCATTCTGCAAATGATTTTCCAAAAGAAAAAGGAAAGAAAACATATGCAAGGTTTTCATTTCAAAATACGTCCTAAGTTGATCAAATTTGGTTAGTTTAGCATAGGAAAATAAAATTATAGTGTAAAGTGGCAAAATGTAAGCTTGGCACTTCTTGGCGCATATTTTTTTCCTAAGTTCAGAAGTGGACAAGACTTTTTGTCTTGTAATGCCTAAACCCCACACAAGTCTCCATTGGCAGTATCCACCTCTTTCCAGATCGATGGTCCACAACACATTTCGGACCCCCCCCCGACCTTTCTACCTTTAACAGTGAGGGGGGGGGGAGTCCAAAAAGTGGTTTTCCCTTCCGCGAGTCCTACCTAAAGTGGCACCTCCTCATCATTTTGGACCCCTCCCCCGCTATTTCTTCTTACTGTCTACCCCTCCCTCTGAAATCTGCTCACCCCTTGCTCCAATACCACTTACACTCCCCACTTACACCTGTCCTTCACTCAATACAGCGCTTGTTATAAGCCTATATTTCATAGGATTGCCTGGTGATTAGAATGTCTTCCTCTAGTCATATTGTTTTGTAAATAATATTTTGTTCTGCAAATGATTTACAAAAGGAAAAAGAAAAGAAAAAGAAAAGAAAAGAAAAAGAAGAGAAAAGAAAAAGAATAAGAAAAGAATAAAAAATATAAAAAATGAAAAGAGGGTATAAAAAAGAGAGAGAGAGAGAAAATATAAAACCCCATGAAATAAGCTTGGTTTGATTCATACTGTATAATTATGATCAATCCTTTTAAATTTATGTTGATAGGTTAGTGAATAAATTTTTTCAAACAGTCTAATCTTGGCTAAATTAGTTAGGTTAGTGAATAAATTTGGTCAAACAGTCTAATCTTGGACAAATTAGTTAGGTAGTGAATAAATTAATCCAAGAGTCTAAGTTGGATTAATGTGGTGGTTAAATTAGTCTAGGAGTTAGGTTAATACTGTCTATTTCAATAAAGATTTACAAAATATTGTTGAAAATACCTTTATTTGAGTTAGTTTGGTGTTTTTTAGCCTATGAAATGATACCTTGGTGAAAAAATAAAGAAGGGAGAGCTTAGCGCTACCCACAATATGTTTTTATCCTAATTTCTAGCGGGGACATGACCTTTTGTCGTTATACGACTAAAGGGCACACATTTTCCAGCGGCAGATCAAGCAGTGCTCATATCAACGACCAACAGTGCTTTTCGGACCCCCTGACCTTTTTGCCTTTAACAGTAGGGGGGGTCCTAGCGTGGGCCCCACACAACGTGTCAACCCCACATATTACCAGAACCCCCTGCTCAATTCCACTTACCACCTACCCACCCCTCCAGGAACCCGCCTAACCCCTTACCCAATACTTCCCACCTCACTCTGCCACCATACCCCACTAAATCATGTCACACCTCTCATACCCGTTGGCCAATCAATGCCATCTCTTGTTACCGTTATTCGTCTAGTCACCACCCGTGCCATAACGGACACCTCCCTAAACCGTTTAACCTCGTTTCTTCACCATTGCCATATTTTTTTCAAATTCAGACATTGTTGACACCACGCTGAATCCATTTTTCAATATAACCGCCACCAAGATACACCGTCGAACAGGAGCCATTAATCCGGGTAACTACAGTCATCAATTTTTTCACCTTCAGATCTCTATTAGCTATGGCGCCCAAAACTAAACCCGTTGAAACTGTTGAAGATCCTTTTCTTCCCCCTCCTGTCAACTTGGATCATGTTCCCCTTGCTGACAAAGAATATAGAATTACAGAGCCGAAGTGTGAATTCGATTTTGTTGAATTACACTTATGGATAAAAGACATTTTCTTGGATCAAAGTGATGAAATTAGACTATGGGATTCCAATTTACCCTTATACATGTTTCCCCAGACCTTTCATTTCCCATAGTTCTCCCTTAAGTGTCAATCTCATTATCTTCCCAGCCAAAGGGCCATCGTATCCTCGTCTGGTGAAACCATGTTCACCATTACCCCAGAATTGATAAACCAGATGTAACAGGTCCCCATACTTGATTATGCCAAACCTTTCTCCATCGAAATCCTAAATGATCTTTATCAGAAACTGTCCTTCCCCCAAATAAACCAAATCTTTGAAATATTTCTACCAGAAGATGTGACTTTACCTAAGAAAAACCCTCCCTATCCATCTTCCATTTTCTCAGTGGGAAAATCAAATTATTTCCACCCTCTGCTACCTACTAGGATATTTTTATGATGAATGGGTAGACGAAACTATATTAGGTTTTCTGTCCATTTTCTCCACAGAGGATAAAGATACAGTCCAGTTTCATTTCATTCAGTTTATGGATGACAACATACATGAACAGTTTTTCAAATTCTCAACGGAAGGAATGTTCAGATATTCCTTAGTATTGGTGCACTTGTTCCTTTTCTTTCTGGCCGACAGATTCTTCTACACTCTCCATAAATTTGATCATGAAGGAAATCCTCAATCAGTGACTTCATGGACCTCACTAGTGAGAAAAAATTCCACTAAGTTCAGCTTTAGATATTTCATTGATCATTTTTATCATCCAGTGGTGTGCATGCTCAGAAGCAGAATGGAACCAAGAAACAATGAAGAAGTCCAGAGAATTATTCACCTCTCTGACTTGGAAAAAATATGGGATTGGTATCTTTACCAGAACCATACTGAGATCAGAGTATACATATGTGAATTTCCACCATACAAACTGCCAAAATATCTCCCTATCAAGATCTTTGCATTAGAGTATATCAGGCAAATAATAAACTATGATGACATCCATTTTGTATCAACTAAGAAGAAAAAGCAACTCATAATCAAATTCCAAATTGGTTYTTTCATATGCAAYAACAGAGTTGCAGGAGAAGAGGCTAACAACCTATTGAAACAGATGAACTTCGATCTGAGCTTCACATGGAATTATGACCCATTTGGTATCATATCATAAATCAAGGTCAAACGAAAGAATCCTCCTTATGCTCATCTACACAAKCCTGAAGTAGAAAAGTATATGAATCRGACTGATTGGTAAGAAAATGCATTGTTGGAAACATAAGAACAACCTCCCCCTGTCAATATTTCACATACCATCACTCCTCAAATGCAAACAGAAAAGAGAGCCAGGAAATAGGTTTCACCTTCAGTCATAGAGGTGTCAGCTGAAGATTTTCAAGTTTACAGGAAGAGGGATAAAACTAGTCACACACGAGACATGCTTAAAGAGTGTGAAACACATTCCACCATAGTCATGGAGGGACCACACTCATAAACATTCTCAAGCAATCAACACATAGTGTCCACATATTCATCCAAAAAACAAACAGACACTACTCTGTCAGTCGAGTCCTCTCATGATCCATCAGGGTCAAATTTCTTTGACAAATACAAACAAATCAAGAAGAGGAATGAACTCCTGAATAGCAATACATATGCCCAGTTTTGGAGGCATACCTCTACTTCCCAACATAGATTACTATCATCATTTGACACAGAGAAGGGAAGAATGCACATGGCATTCATTCAAGCACAAGTACCTCATCCCAAGACAGTTGTTGACTACAATAAAACTTCTTTTGAGTTTGATGTGAAGGAGGTCCATCCAGCAGACCAAATGGGCATGCACAAGAAAACAAGGGAAGATGATTTTCTCCACTTTGACAAACACATCATCGATTGTTTCAAATTTGCAAGTGTCTCTGAATAATATCCAATCTCAATAGAAGCTGGAAAAGATATCCTCTTTGGCCAAAGACAATAAGATCAAATCCCTAGAAGAGTTAGTGTTAAATATTGGATATGATCCATCGAATGTCAAGGCAGCTAAAGAATTGTTGAAGAAGAAAAATTTTGATATAGACTCTTCGAGAAAGAAACTGGAACTTCCAGCCACTAAGGATTCACAAGAAAATGAGATGGTTGAAAGTGAAGGCCACAAAGAGGAGATGCTAAAGCTGATCATGGAGCAAAATGCATAGATAAAAGAGATGGAGGCTAAGTTAGACAAATTGGTCAAAGAGAAAGAACAGAGTGTGTATATGGTTGTTATTCCACTGGATGCAGTTCCTCTCATAGGAGTTAGTATAGCAGCATCAGTCACAACATCATAGATTGCATCATCTATCCTATTGAAAGTTCCAGATGTTTTTGAGAAGCTAGTGAAGTCTATGGAAGATATGTCCCTTCAAGGGGAGGAAATCAGAAAGTTGCAAGAGGTGAAAATACCCCAAGACCTGAATTCCATGTTCCAGTCCATCTATCATGCAAAAATGCATAAATATCAGAGACTCAGTCAACAACTACAGAAGTTGCAGAAGGATACTGGCATGGCCAAGACATTATCTGAGGCCAAGGAAAACATATGTATGGATATAAGGAAGTCTATGGTACAAATATGGCCATTCATACAAATTATTTTTGAAAAACATGAATTGGTACAGAAGGTGAGAGAATCCATTGAAAAAATTAGAGAAGAAATGGGGGAAAGACCTACAGAGGCCACTAAGCTCATCAGGTTCCTAAACTCCAAGAACAAGGAGGAGTTGGAAGAATTGGAGATTGAATATAGAACATAGACCATACTTGAGGTCAAGAAGGTCTTGACCAAGAAAGGATTGATGCTGCAACTGGAGGAGAAAGCTCAGGTAATGGACATTGGAGTGCAGATATTTTTTAGCAATATTGAAGTACTTTACAAGAAGGCCCTCCCTGGACTACAGGTAATAAATGACAATATTATCACTCTGTTAGATTACAAGAATAAGATCAATACAGTGGACAAGTATGCTTCCAAATTTGCAGGTATACAGGGAAGCATTACTGAAAATGATTTCCTAGAAACATTACAGTTGTACTTGAGCATCCAACATGAGATAATACACATTTTCATCACAAAGCCCACTTTTTCCAAGTATACTGAGATGGAAGAGATATACAGAAAGTTACTCAAGGTTTCCATCCCTAGTAAAAAGAGATGGGAAGACTTGTGTTCTTTACTTGAGTAAAAGTGATGTGGAGATTCGAGTCAGCATGGAGTAGACAATCAAGTCAAATATGATGAGTCATCAACTGATTCCACAAAATCAGCACCAAGGATCCAAATAGATCAACAACATTCCTATATTTTGTAATTTGAGATCTAGTTAGTTAGATTTTTCTCCATAATATCCTAGTCATTTATGACAGGATGAGATGCAAATTATTGTATAAATATCTCTTCCTTCGAAGTATTAAGGGTTGTTTTTTTCACCCAAGGAGTTATAGTGTAATATTTTCAAAATGATTGACCAGTAATAAAACATGTCAATTTACAGGATTCTTGTGTCAAATTGTTGGTGATGTTTTTCTTTCTCTGTTAAATGTTTTCTTATTCTCAGTATTCATCTATGTGTTTCAAATCTAATTCATTAAAAGGAAGTAAATAGAACAAAATTTATATTGCATACTCTGTTTCTGGTCTTTAAATGGTCTATATGTTTTTCATCTGATATTGAGTAAGGGAATTCTTAACTACTCCCTTGCCTGGTAGAATTTCTCATTTTTTATGTCTTCTCCATCTCATTTAATCTCAATAGATCCAGCAGTTTCACTAACCTTCCCTGTGAAGAAACCTCATAAAAAGATGCATCTGATTCTGATCTTTAATACCGACCTCATATCCCAATGGAATTTTAATGCATTCCTTCAACCAAACTTTATAAACAACAAACAAATTCAAACTATCATAACTAGCCTAATATCTAAAAACCTAAACAAATCTAAATCATACAGAGAGATCCCTCTCCGAAACTTGCAGGGCTAGATCCCAGTTTCAAAAGTGGTTTTGATAGTTACCTCTGTCAATTTCTTATGCCATTGACAACCTCTGGGAATTACAGAGTGCTAATATAGTGGCAACCATACTGGGGACTGAACAAATTTTTCAAATTTATAAATTGTCTTCCCTAGATAAGAAAACTTTATTTCTGAACAATCAAAGATCTAACTTTCAAGAGATAAATGTTCATAGGTTGTTAAAATTTGTAAATAGTTAATTAGGTTTCAAAAAATTAAAGTTATGGCTCCAAAAAGAATTCATACCCGATCTCACCTTGATCTAGAACCTATAATAGTAATAGATAATCCATAAAAAATAATCAGAAAAAGAAACACAGTAGAAAGTCAAGGGAGTAGTAGTCCTCTTCCTAGGGCCACTTCTCTTCCATAGAAGCTTATCTCAATTCAAGACATCTAATTTGATCTTCCTTTTGAGCATAGCCTGTTCAGAATCAAATCTGATATATTTGTGGATGACATAGTCCTATATCAAACCATCCTCCAACCGAGAACCCCTGAAAGACACTCTCCTAAAGTTGATCTTGATCAACAAATCCTCCAAGATTTTGAGAAACTACAAGGTCTAGCATCAGACTTTGACCAATATTTTCATAAAGCTTACTTTCAACAATCTGTTGAAATTTTTTCCCTTTCCATCTCTGCAGCTTCCATTAACACCCAAATAAATCATCCTACATCTCCCAACTCCACTTCTTCCACATCTTCTATCACTTCTCCAGCGATTGTATAGGTTACAATGCAGCCTAATACAAGAATTCTTGCTAACCAACCTCCTCCACCAGTCATGGCAGCAAGATTTGCTCCCTTGGTTCTATTTTCTCCCTTACATAACATGCCCTAGGACTATCAAACTAGGATTCCTCGGTTTGATGGCACGGGAAGCCTTAATTTGCAACAACATGTGGACAAAATGAATGAATTCTTTGATTTACAAGAAATATATGAGGTAGATGTCCAAATGAGACTCTTTTCACAAAGTTTCACTGGTGATGTTAAGAAATGGTTCAAAGCATTACCTGTTGCTAGCATTGTTGACATTGTTGCTTTTCACCAATATTTTCTCAGTAGATGGGAGGTAAATAAAAACCCTCTGCAAATTTTATCTGAATATGAAAATATCAGAAGAAACCAAAGGGAAATTGTTCAGGACTATTGCACTCATTTTAATAATATCAATAATTCAATTCCTACTAAAATTAAACCTCCTCAAGGCTTGGCCTTGATCAAGTTCCCTGATGGCTTCGATGTTGATATGTCCTACCAATTGAGAGAAAGAAACCTTGCAACTCTGGAAGATATGCAGGAATGTATTGTTAGTGTTGAAGCAAACCTGCTCCCTAGGAGAGCTAGGAAAAGAACAAAAAGGAGAGTCACAATCAAGGAAGAACCTTCGACTTCCACTATAGATGCCAAAATAGATTTTTTAGTTGGAACTATGGAAAGAATGATAGAGAGGTTAGAAATCACTTACAGGAACCCACCTAGAGATAATCAACCTGCCCCTCAAATCTAAAATCCCAATTTTAGGAGAAATTCTCCCCAAATCAGAAAAAGAGAGCCTAGGGAACAACGAGAACAGAGAGGCCTTGATCATCAAATTAGGCCACCCTTTCAGGAAAACTATGATGAGGAGGGGGGAGAAACTATTGAGGGATTATATGACATTAACATAAATCTTATGGGATTTAATGACAATGATTCCATATTTCTTACTCAAGAAGAACAAGACCTTTTTCTCCTTTCATAGACCGAAGTAGATGAGGAAGAGTCGGAGCCACAAGCCTTTGAAAATGAAATAATGGAAGTTCATAGGCAATACAACTTAAGAAGTAAAAAGTCTAATGACAACGCAACCAAGAAAGCTTTTGAAATTAGGAAAACCTTAGATGCTCTTGCCAAGAAAGCTCCTAAAAAGAAAAACTCAGAGGCCCCTACAAAAAGAACACCCGACTCTACACCAAAGACAACTCAAACTGAGGTTGCCTCCACCAGTCATCCCAATCCTACTACACAGAATAATGTGGCTGAGAAATCAGATCTTCACAATCAAAACAGAATTCCTACCACATTCAGTCTGGAAAGTGAATTGGCCAAATTGAAAACACTTATTCCTCTGTCAGAACTGATGAACAAGAACGCTTACAATTCAAAACTAATCAGAGCCTTGTGTTATCACTCCAAGAAACTCTTTGAGGTTGTGGGTCAAAGATGCTTGGTAACTTAAGGTAAAAAAAAAATTGTGTTTTTGTATGCGTGGATCAATGGGATAACTCAACTACAATATGGTATCCAGACAGTCAAAATGAATAATCAAATAAACCAATGCCCTCAAGGATCAATAATCAGATAATAGCTTTAAGTGGGTGAAGAAGAGAGTGCTTATAAACTAGATACACAATGATGGGTTTAATAAACAATGTAAGAAACTATTAATCAAGTTATGAACTGACTAATGAGATGACATTCATTTTGCAGTTAAAACAACTTGAATAAGAGTACAAAAGAAGGGTGGAAATCTGACATTAATAGGGAGATAAACTTGTGATCTGTATCATCATATGAAAAGTCTGTTACAAAGGTATAGTTCCTGTATCCAAAATCGAACCCTAGTCTCTCCAAATGATAGGCATTTATAGCCTTTACAATAAGTCTCGGATCCTAGAAAACTGGATCTGGATTTCTAAATATAGAAAACAGAGTACAAAACTAATACAATAAGCTAACTAAATCTAGTTCCTTTAGATCGAATTGTCTTCAAAAATTGTCTTTGACATATGGTTATGCTTCATTTGTTGTGCCTCTGATGTGTCGATGATGAGAAAGACACATGTCTTCAGTGGCTGAAATCTTTCACCAGTTGTGAACAAAATCTTAGTGGACCATGTGAGCATCTACCTCATATATCTCCACAAAACCTTGAAACCAAATACTTCATAATTTGGTGATTAATTCTTTGATGTCACCTTATACTTCCAATCACCCAAAATCATTCTGTCCGAGCTCTAAATCCTCAAAATTTCTTCTCTGCAGTTTCACCGACTATTC
>ML811567.1:61760-74492 GCA_009831015.1 Picea engelmannii | reverse complement strand
AAAATGACACAAATGTTCTTTCAACATGTTTGGGTACATTTTGGGTTGCCTAAATCCATTATTTTTGAACGAGATTCTCGATTTATTGGGAACTTTTGGTCAAGTTTATGGGCACTCATGGACACCAAACTGAAAAAGAGCACATCTTTTCATCTGCAAACCGATGGTCAAACAAAAGTGGTTAATAGAACAGTGGTGCATCTTCTTCGTGGTTATTGCAGCAAGCATCCTAAACTTTGGGATGAGCATTTACACTACATTCAGCATGCTTACAACCGGGCTAAGCACTCTTCGACGCAAACATCGCCATTTGAAGCATGTTTTGGCTATTTTCCCAAATCTCCTTTAGATTTTATCTTTGGGAAAGATATTTCTATTGATGGTCAATATGACATTGATAGGGCAGAAAAGTTCATTGAACAAATTCAGTTGATACATCAAATGGTACAAGAACAGTTAGAAAAGAGTGAAGCCAAGTACAAGGCAAGACATGACAAGCATCGTGCTGATCACAGTTTCCAAGTTGGAGATGAATTTTGGCTTTACATCAGCAAAGAGAGGCTTAAAGGAGAAGGTAAAAAACTGAAACCAATTAGATATGGACCTTTCAAAGTTCTTGGAAAGATTTGTAACAATGTCTTCCATTTGGATTTGCCTCCCTATATGCAAATGTATGCAATTGTCAATGTTGATCATTTGAAGTTGTATGAGCCTCCTTTGATTGATGATCAAGGAGAGCATGTCTGGATTCCTTCTATAGATGATTTCTCGCCAGAATATCTTACAGAACTGCATGAAGACACAATCCTTGACAGGAGGATGAGAACTTCAAAACGAGGAAATGTGGAATACCTTTGAGTTGGTCTTAAGGACACAAATCCAAGCAAGGCTAAGTGGATTGAGGTTGGAAAGGTGAGGGAACTATACCCTCATCTTTAGATAGACTGAAAGTAGTCTTTTGGAGGTCCAAAATCTTCCCAATGGGGAGGAGTGATTCAGGGGATCAAATTTTTCTCAAAATTCAAAGTGCTCAGAATCACTTCAAAAAAAACAGGGACATAGGCCTCATCATCACGAACCCAGTGCAATTCGAATGGGTTCAAACAGACACTGTATGAGCGAGATATCGCGTTCTGTCTGTTTTTTCAAACATGAAAATTTTGTTGATTGTACAGTATGTACAGCTGACGTGGAAAGGACCGTACGCTGACATGGAAGGTACTGTATGCTGACGTGGCAGGGACCATACATTGACATGTCATATGATGATGTGGCATATGTTGATTGGTTAGTCGGATGTCGAGTTGTGGTTGGACACGTGGCAGTCTTTCGGCAAGTTATAAGGTGCCACATGGCCTAGCCATGGGCTGCCACATGGCACCCTGCTATCTAATAAAATTATGGTTGGGAGTCCATGGGGTTGGAACCTGGGACCTCCCCCACAGAGGTAACGTCTTAGCAGAGTGTGGGCTACCACTAGCCCACGCATTGGTACTTAACCCTATACGTGTGCCACTTATATTTAAAGTGAAGTGTTGTTGCACTTTGGGGTGCGTCCGGGTTGGGGCTTAGCCAAAGAATCCAAAATTCAGAGAATTTATGCTGATCCAAGATGACAGGGTATGTGGAAAACCCTCCCTCTGGTGAAATGTTACAAACTTTGAGGGATGAGTTAGCATAATTTCAGATTGATGATATTTTCTCAACAACAATATTTCTTTGTTTGAAATCCAGTCGATTCACACCCAAAAGTAAAAGTTGTTTTCTTGGTTTAGTTACTGAAAGATTAGAAAATGAATTTGAACTATTTGATGTTCAATTTGAGTCACATGATTTCCAAGATCCTAAACAATTCTTGGAAAGTCTTCCTCCTCCAAAAAGAGAGGAAATTGTTATACCATTTGACTTGCAAATAGAGGAAGGATATGGTTGTGAACTCGATTTTGTAGAGATGGAATCAAGGATTAGCCTTGATGAAGGAATTGAAGAGGTTATCCAGGATCAACTTGTCATTGGGAGCATAAAAGGTATATCAATAAACTATGAATTTATCTATCCTGTAGCTGATTATATGAAGGATATTTTTGGTTCCATTCTACACATCCATCTACAGTTGCCATTACACTGCACACCTTGGGTTTTCTGGACAGAGGGTCAAATTGTTTCTCTAAGTCCATAAGTCAATGTATATAAGAAGTTGCTTGATTGGTTGCACTGGAATTATTGTATCATTTAGAACAGAGAAACTATCAGTATATTAGGGTAGGTAGGAGTGTGCCAATAAGCTCAACAAGATGAGAACTTCATTCTCTTTCAGTTTTTTAATAGTTTTTTAGTTTGGTTTGTATCCATTCGGTCTGGAATAGGTACAAGAAATGGGCACATGTTTCAATTTGGGAACAACCCAATGAATAAGACAGTTGGTCTGCACACTCATAGTTCCTAGATTTTTGACACCTCATGCGGAGCTGCCATCCCCAGGTGGAGCCTATGTTAGGGTCCTATAAGTTTATAGGATAATCATTATGTTGATTGATATTCATGATTTTGGGATTGAAAATAACATTCCATCTTTTAAATTATTTCCAAATGATCAAAGACCTAACATTGCTTCACGACATGTAGTGGAAAGGTGAAAAGGACAAAACTCTCTGTCTTTGGGCGCATGAGTTTCACACAATATCATCACCTTACATAGATTTTGTAAGGAAAATTTCGTTACATACTAATTTGTGCATTTTGACATGAATCTGGAAAAGTCTCTTGTTTTTCAGGATCGCTTGGGCAAAGGTTCTATAATTTCAAATTTTGGTTTTATTAACCAAAATTTGGCTTTGTTGTTAGTTTTGGTAAGCCAAATAAGTTCTCGGGCATGATACAGAAACATGGCATATATTAAAATTTTGGTAAAACATTATTGGTCGAGCGCCAATCCTCCAAGTTAACAGTGGCCAAAATCTATGCACTTGCATCCAACACACAAACCAAGAGTCAACACGATACACATGCAAGTCAATGAACAACGACCAAGCGCATGCACCAATTCATATGGAAGAGGAACCCATGAGGGGCGTAATGTTCTCAACTTGTCGATATGTATTGGCAACGTTGGTGTATATCAATGCTTTGAAATAGTTTCTCGGCTCAAATGTGGGATATATCCCACCAATCTAATTCAAAAGAGGTGCCAGAATTAAACCTTAACTCCAGGTGCCAAGAGGAAATATGTAGGTGTCGAGGAGAAAAGGTCAGGCGTTTGTTGCCATATTGCAGGTGTCGACGACATTCAAGCAATTTTCCAAATCATCCAGATTCCATGTCAGAGATAGATGTGCATCGAACCCTAAGGAGCATTGATACGATAGCCAAATCATCAAAGTCAAGCTCAGGGGAGTACAGATTCCAGGAATTTATTTTTGAAACCTTAGATGAGAAGGAGGCATAGTGGGAGTGCTCTAAATAAAGGATGGTTCGTGAAATTTGTGAAATGCTTGTTGTTCAAATGTATGGTCACCTTGTTCCATGGAGTGTGAAACTGATATATGGAATATTGTCAGACTGTGTACCATTTCAAGACAGAAGACGGATTCTGTATTTCATCATAGAAAGCATTCTTTTGATGGTTCCATGGATTTTCTTAGAGTTGTCAAATATGCTAGAGATTCATATGTATTGCTTACAATATTCCTAACATTTCAAAACCTGGGTTCAGCAATGGCCGATGTTGTTGTTGATGTCGTGGCTGCAAAACATGAGAGGGAAACATTTGCTGGCAATTTGTAGTCACTTTCATGGTCGGATATGGCAATTGGAGGCATAGTCGGCAGTTTAGTTGGTGGCATTGCACTGCTTGATTTGAGGATCGATGTAGTATTTCTTCTTTTTTCCATTTTCCCTACGATTCAATTTTTAACCTATGGTCTGGTTGAGGAAAAACCTTCAAGCAGTTCTGGGATAGTTGAGGTCAATGTCAAATTCTGTTGAAACACTAATAGACAAATTTAAAGAACCATAAGAAAATTTTGAGAAAGGGAGATCTCAATCTTCTCAGAAGATCATTACTAATGTGTCGGCAAAAGATGGTTTGCTAGATGATGAAGAATGGTTTAAAATTCAGAAAGAAAAACCTGGGGAGATTGTTGAAGAAAATAATGAGGGGATGCTAGATGGCATATCGATGAATCAAGAAGTACATGTCTCCGAGGATAATAATTCTTTACTTAAGTTGCATATAGTAGAAGCGACTCGGAGGAGGAAAGATACTTGCATAAGCAAAGGGGATTTGAAATTCCCTGAGGTTCAGTCAGACGTTATTGATTCTAAAGGATTTACAAAAGTTGTAGGTACCATATGTTAATTTTGCAGATGTGACCAAATGCCAAATTTGCACAGGTAAAATAGTTAAACGCAAAATACCATCACAGTGTCATAAAAATGAAATCATATTAACAACAAAAAAAATGTCAAATGAGTAAAGGTTTTGGTGTCTTGCCAATTGTATGACCAAAATTGAATTGGAAATGTGATGAACCCATAGACAAGAGTGACCATAATAATCCAGTGATGATTTTAATGCCATTGATGTGACTTCAAAATCAAAGTTTTCACGCTTGCAGTCGTGAAAACGAGAACCAAGGTAGGTGTGAAAATGCGTGAAATAATAGTGTTGTTTTATCCAAAGATTGCAATTAAATCAAGGGTTCCAAAACACTTGTGTGGGAAGCTTATAAAGATAGGATAAAAATGTGAAATGGCTGCCAACAATGGTGACACACTGGTAGAAGCAGTTATCTCTGCCAAAAGAATAGATTCAGATTATGATAACAAGAATAATTCAAACTCAAAAACAACCAGAAAATTGTTTAAACATCATTATTAATCAAATAATACAGCAGTGTTTAAAGGATGAAAACTGATAACAGTCTTAAGATAAGCGAACCACGATATTAAAGATAAAATCTCCAATACTGTTGACAGAGCCACTGCTTCCAGCGGGCATTCATAGCCTCGACAGGGTTTCCATTAACCCACTCTGATATCTGTATCCTGCCAAGAAGTTACAGATCAGAATAAAGGACATTTTAAGGTTAAGAGGTTTCATATTTGCAAATTTTCATATACCCGACATTGCTTCGCTGCCAGCGGGCCTGTTCAGTACCCCGACGAAGTTGTCTTGGCATCATGCATGCATTTACCCGCTGCCAGCAGACCTGTTCAGCATCCCGACGGGTTTTCAAGCACTTCCCACAGCTCTTTTAATGATTTATTTTGTTTTTTAAAGATATATAATCGAGCGGGGTGACGCTGAAAATTATGATATTTTAACATATTTTTTACAGACCTCAACAGAATTTTTTAGAACTGTCCTTCATTAAGATCCAGAGATGGTTTATTTACAAAACCAACTTTCTAAAGCAGGGAGACATCTTCTGAGTCATTCCCTTAAGGAACATGGACAGCGTGAGAAGATAATAGATGATCATGACAGGATTTACTTACAGATCGAAATCAGTTAGCTTCTTTCAAACAACAGTCTTTGCCAACGTAGATGTAAATTTTAGAAGTATATAATTGATGTTTACACAATTTTTTAGCAGTCATTTTAGTGAAAGAATTTTCTTTTTTCCTTGTCTGAACAGTTCCAAAATCCAGGTATGTGTATTTCCAGAAGCAAAACTGATAAGCGAAAAGGAAAAAAAAATCAAAGCCAAAACAGTGAAAGAAAGGCAAACAAAAGAAAAATATGTACATAGTATACAAAGGGTTGTCATCAAGCGAAAAATCTTTTCTGAGCTTGGCCATTCACCGGGTAGGTGTCTGACTGCCCCTCTAGACTCTGTAATCGGAAAGAGCTGGGACCCAGTTTCTCAGCAATTACAAATGGTCCAAGCCATAAGTTCTGAAACTTTGTGTGCTCTCCCTTTCCCTCATGCGGTTTGTCCCATTTCAAGACAAGGTCACCTACTTCGAAGTTCCTACCAGAGGCAGAGTTGGCATCAAACCAGCTTTTGACCACTAGTTGATGTTGATCTAACTTACGTTTAGCTTGGGCTCTTACCTCTTCTAGCTTCATTAAGGCATTAATTCGGTTTTCCAAAGGGGGACAATCTTCTTCTTGTATTTTTTGCGATAGCTGTAGTGAGGGAAGAAGGATATGTGGCGGTAGAATTGCTTCTCTTCCATATACGAGAAAAAAGGGAGAGTTACCTAGAGAAGTTTTTGGTGTTACCCTATCATCCCAGATTGCGTTTAACAGTGCATTATGCCAGTTTTTGTGATTCTCATATACCGTTCTCTTGATGATTTTAATCAGATTCTTATTTGTTGATTCTGCCAATCCATTGCCCTGGGGGTAATAGCTGGCAGAATACTTCAATTTAATTCCTTTTTCTAAAGCGAACTCGCTCATCTCAAGAGACGGAAAATAAGAAGCGTTATCGAATACTAAACAGTCAGGGATACCAAAACGAGTGATAATATTCGAATTTAAAAAGGCAATTACCTGACTGGTATTCACAATTCTTAATGCGGCAGCTTCAGACCACCTGGTGAAATAATCTATGGTTGTTATGATAAAATTATGTTTCTGTGAGGATGGTGAATTGATTGGGCCTATAATATCAAGGCCCCACTACTGAAAAGGAGAGTCTACTAAAACAGGTTGTAAAGGAAAGGTTGGTTTATGTAACTGCCCTGATGCTTTTTGACAAATAATACACTTACGACACAAGGCATGGGCGTCTCTAAAAAGTGTGGGCCAGTAATAACCAGCTCTCAAAACTTTATGGGCAGTGGTATCACCACCAAAATGCCCACCAGCTTCTCTTGCATGCAACTCTAGCAAGACTTTTTCTGCTTCATCTTTCTCAAGACAGCGCATTAGTACTCCATCAAAATTTTGACGAAATGGAATACTATTAACCAAATGAAAGGAGGCAGATTTTAATCTTAACGCTCTTCTTTTAGTGGGACCCAGGTGACGGGAGGCTGACCCATGTTCAAGACAGAATTTTATATCGTCATACCACGAACTGACAGAGTTTTGTGCACAACATATTGCATTTTGATTGTGTTGTCCTAAGTTTGACCTATCGTTCTCTTATTGTTGTCCCGTTGCTGAATCAGCAACTAACTTGCATAACCCTTGGCCTCTCACTATTTGAGCTGGGGTAATTTCTATGTCATACTCCTGTAAGGAAGTAACCCAGTTCGCCCTCTTTTCGCCTAATTCTTTCTGCACTAACAGGTTCCTGACGGCTGGGTAAGGGACAATAACTTTAGTCCTAGATTTCAGAAGATAAGACCGGAAGTGCTTGACTGCTTTGAAAAAAGCGTAGGCTTGTTTATCTACCGCTGGGTAATTAAGTTCCACGCCTTTGAAATTAGATCTCATAAAGGCAATGGGTACTTCATTATTTTCAGTGTTCTTTTGAGTTAGGACTGCAGCGTAGGAACGGTCAGAAGCAAATGTGTAGAGTGTGAAATCTTGCGAAAATTTGGGGATCATGAGAGAAGGAGCGTCTATTATGGACTTTTTTATTGAATTAAAAGCTTGATTTTCTAAGGGTCCCCAATGATATTGTGCATCTTTCTTAATTAAATTTTGTAAAGGTCTGGCCATTTCGGAGAAACTAGGGACGAATCTCCTGACGAAATTTATCTGGCCTAAGAAAGACTGCATAGACTTTTTGGATGTAGGAGGGGGAAGTTTCGAGATGACTTGAGTCCTTTCGGGGTTGATAATCATCCCTTTTATTGACACAATGAATCCTAAGAGTTTACCTTGTTCTACTGCGAAGAAATATTTTTTAGGATTCAAGGAAATGTCGTATTTACGACATCGCTATAGAACGGCTCTGAAATGAGCTAGATGATCGGTTTTATTTTTTGAGAATACAGTAACATAATCTAAGTAAACTACGACGGATTGATTGATTAAGCCTCGGAAAGTGATGTCCTTCGCTCTTTGGAAAGTGGCACCAACATTAATCAATCCAAAGCGCATTTTTCGATAAGCGTAGGTGCCCCATGGAGTGCGGAAGGTAGTTTTAAGTTGGTCTGGAGGAGACATCAGGACTTGGTTGTACCCTGAAAAACCATCCAATAAGGATAGTCTTTCAAAACCAGATACCTGTTGAAGGATCTGTTCCATGGGTGGGACAGGATAGTTGTCTTTATCAGACGCTCTATTAAGGTTTTGGAAATCGACGCATAGTCGAATTTCCCCACTTTTCTTCTGGATAGGGACAAGGTTAGAAACCCATTGCGTGTGTCTAATTGGGAAAATTATCTTAGCATTCAAGAGTTTATTTGATTCTTTTTTTACGGTCGGTTCGAGCTTAGGGTGCATTTTTCTTAATTTTTGTTGAAAGGGCAAGGTTTGGGGTTTCATAGGAATGACGTGTTGTATGATGTTAGGGTCGAAAGTTTTAAGGTCATCATACGTCCACGCAAAAACATCTTTAAATTCTTTAAACAATTTAACAAATGCGGATTTTTCTTGTTCAGAACACCCCACCCCTAAATTAATGCACTGTGGATTGTCATTAGTTCCTAAGTTTACTTTTTCATATGATAAAGAGGAACTATTGGTTTTGTAGTTGACCGATTTTTTKAATTTATCTTGAAGATCATAAAATTTCTCTAATCTAACTACAGACTTAGGGATCAAATTTACCATGTCCGATGAAGATTCAAGAGATCTTGAATCTGGTATTACCGTGAAATCGCGCAAATTGTCGTCGTGAGTGCATTCGTCAATCACCGCACCTTGAAAAGTTTCTTCCATATGCAGGAAGATAATAATTTGTTGATCTTCATCGAAGAATCTCCAATTTGTGATGTTGTCAGGAATGGATGGCCTGAACAACAGTTCGACGGAGAATGCGTTCGGAGACAAGCCTTCTGCAGGAAAGAGTTTGGAAGCTACATTAGCTAATAGATCAGCTTCAGAATTATTCAATCTAGGAATAGAATTTATATTGAAAGCCGAAAACTTATTCATTAAATTCCATACCTTGGATTGGTATCTTTTAAGATGCGGAGACAGACAATGGATAGAATCTCTTACCTATCTAACCACGATTTCAGAATCGCCAAAGACAGTCAAATTTTGAATGTTCATATCTAAAGCTTTTCTGAGGCCCTGCAATAAAGCCTCATATTCCGTTGTGTTATTAGTACATTCAAATTCTAACCTACATGCAATCAAGGTCTTGTTACCTGCCAGATCAATAATAACGCAGCCTGCACCAGCTCCTTCTTTGGACTTCGACCCGTCAAAATAAAGAGACCAAATTTGATTTTTATCGGGTGCATGAGACCATTGTGTAGAAGATGTTGGTTGCACATATGCTACAATATCGGACTGTTGTTCTGGATTGGTGATAGCTGAAGTCTCATCCATGAAATTGCCAAAAAAGGTATCCATCCCTTGTATTTCGGGTGAATCAGCAGAAGGTGTAAATGGTTCGTTGGGATCATTCAAATCTGTGACCGTGAACTTAAGGTAGCGTTCACGATTTACCTTGATCTTGTTGGGATTGTCGTTCTCTGGAAGCCACAGGTGAGACCAATCTGTTGCGAAATAGCCGTGTAGCTGGTCCGACCAGTCCCTGCTTAAAAACAGACCATACACTTCTGGAATATCCACAACAATAATATCAATCACTTGATGAACTTTGGGGTTAGACGATAATCTTATAAGCACATTCCTTAATTCGCCTATGACTTTTACACTAGTTCGATCAAGTTGGATGATTTTTAAAGTGGATGGTTCAACTTCAGCGTTAATCTTCTGACATACAGACCATGGCATCACATTGGATGATGCTCCTGAATCTACCATACAATTGTGCACGTTTCTATTAAAGATTTCAAAAGTTAACAAAAATGGAGGTACATTTCTACGAGTACTAAGTGTGGAAGTTTGTGGTTTTTTACTCGTAGTTTCTAAAGCTAATTTATCTACGTTTGTTACATTATTTACAGGGAGGCTTCCTTTATCGTGAGGATCAGGATTATTCTTAGTGGAAGTCTTCTGAGGAACTTTGTTCTGAACAACCTTGTTACTACTTGAATTACCATTTTTGTTATTCTCTGCGATATTCTGTAACATTTTTTGTAACAGAAATGGAAATTTTAATAACTCATAAACAAAAATGTTATCCCTTAACTTTTTAAGATCTTCAACTAAATCATAATCTAAGTTGGGGTTTGCATGACTCTGTTTAGTCTCAGCTGGTTTAGATTGCTTCGGGGACAAAGTCGTAGTGTTTTCAGAAGAAGGTTTGTTTGTTGTCTTACTCCTAGTATTGTAGGGATGTACTGTCTCGAAGTTAGCTTGAAAGATGCTATCTGAGAAATGTCCAAAAATGTTCGGAGAAGATTCTTCTTCTTCAACTGTCTCTTGCTCAACTACCTCCTCAGGAATCTCAAGAAGCATCAAGTTATCCTAGGCTTCTAGAATTGTTTGAAGGGCGTATTGCAGACTTTCTAGATTAAGTCCCTCAGTATTTGGATTAGGTCGGTTGGTGGGAAAAGGCTTCCTGAACAGGGGTTTGTAGGGACCTTTGCTCAAAGAAGCTTCTTCGGCCGTCCTTTTCAAATCTATAACTTGATTTGACAGTTTTTGAACGACTTTAGTTAAATTTTCTAAATCCGAGCTTTCAGGTTGTGCTTTATTTTGAGCAGGTCTAGGGAGGATTTCGATCTTCTTTTTGGAAGATGAACTAGTTTATGTTTCGTTGCTAGTAGTGTATTTTAAACTAAGTATGTCTTTTTCAATCTGACTGGCCTCTTCCAAGGCTTCTAACAACGTGGCTTTCTTAGATCGTTTTATCCAAATGGATATACTTTGATGCAAGGCTTTAGTATAGTATGTTATGATAAGATTCTCGACAGGCATCGAGTCTATAGGGATTCGGTTCTTTAGTGTTAAGAATATTTGATTAAAGTCTTTAATTTTCTCTTTTGGGTTCATTCTTAAGCTAGACAGCTCCATAACTAGAACTTCAGGTGACTTATCGTCTCCGAACTTTTCCAGAAAGCAAGATTCAAACTTCTCCCATGACACGATGGTATGGGGTTATTGGGAAAAGTACCAGGTAGATGCATTTCCCTTGAAAGTGTAGGGGAACAACCTACATACTACATCTTCATGCTCGACATTACGGAGTCTTATGGCTAACATAAACTTTTTAATGTGATATTCGGCAATCTGTTTAGAGTCAGGGTCAAACTTGGGGAGCCACTTCTCTGGATGTTTGGGTAAGGGATGTTGTGCCCCAGGTACGGCTACTACATCCTGGTCGAGACAAGGTCTGGCAGGATTGTTCTGGTTGGCCATTGGTGTAGGCGGTGTGGAAGGCTGAGAAGGTGAACTGCCTTCGTCAAAAGATTCTTCTCCCGAAGAAGAAGGAGATGATGGAGGTGGTGAGGGTGGTATTCCAGATCCTCTTGCAATAGGAATGAGGATTGAATCTGCAGGATTTAAAGTGAGGTTAGTGCCTCCAAGTTGTTCTCTAATATCAGAGAAATATAAAGGTTGGTCCAAAGGTCGGTTTGGTTGCCTCAAATGGGCAAAGGCACTATGTGTTCTTAAGAGATATTGGTGAACAATCTCTTGTACGTCACCACCTGTAGGATTTGGGGTTGTTGGTTCAATTGTGATCCATAGATCGTCGTTTGATGTGGTTGTTGTTTGAGGGAGGATGTTGTCGTTTGAATGGATTCTTGTCACTATAGGTGAGCGGTTAGGTGGTGGAGGAGTCTTACGACCGCCTTGTGCCATTAATGAATTTCAAGCCCTCCTTCTAGTGCCATTTGTTGATGAGAGAAATTGAACGCTCGCCAACTAGAGGAGTGGATCCGGTCCGGGGTTGTCTAAATAACCCAAGTCATTTGGGATGATCCACCCCAATGGGTTTAGCGGCTCCATTGGCTGATCTAAGTCCTAGGAAAATGAAAGAAAACTAACTAAAGGAACTAATCTAACTAAAAACAACAATTAAATCAAACTAATAAACAACCCTGAAATAAATATATACAGTCTATTGTCTATACTATATAGCAATAATTCTATGAAACTAAATGTTCAATTATCAACAGAATTAAATCTTAATCACAAATGTACAATATTTACAGATTATAGATTTTAAATGAAAACCTGCTAAAATCATTCGTAAACTGTCCTATGACAGCAAAACTATTGTTTTTTTATTTTTATAATTTTATGAGAAAGAAATAAAATTAAAACTATATAAGCTAAACAATTCAAATAATAATCCTAACTATAAATATGAACTATATATATCTATCTAAACTGCTTAAATAACACTAATAAACTAACCTGTAATAATGCTTTCCAATTTGTCCTGTGCAAGTATCTGATTCAGCTGTTTGATGGGAGGAAACTCGCACCAAATTTTTCACAAGATTCTTGTAAACAGGAAGCAACAATACTCTTTTGAATATCAATGATATAACAAACAAGACATAAAACGACAGCAATCTTAAAATTCACAAATCATCACATTTAGATAAATTTGTGTGCAAATATTTGTACAAAATGATTCATTTAACGAAGAAGATAAACCTTTAATTCATTAAATTGAAACAAAGTAATTGTTGTACTTTAAAATAAGAGAGATCAGATATGGACAACACATAAACCAAATCACATCAACCTGCAACGAATTACGATAGCTAAAGTAGTCGATAATTGATTGCAAA
>ML811567.1:37018-61320 GCA_009831015.1 Picea engelmannii | reverse complement strand
CTGGTCTAATTTGAAAACAACATTGTTTTAAAACAAATCAAAACTAAAAGAAATATATTCGAACTATTAAACAAATCTTTAATTTCTAATTGAAAACAAAGAGAATCATTTAAACCAAAACTTCTATGCTAATTGAGAGAAAACGAAATCGTGTTTGAATCTATTAAAACGAAACAGACCCTAAACGAATATCAAGCAAATCTGTCAAATCATGTCAAATCTGTCTTTGATACTAATCCAACTCATACAAATAATTATGCTAAATGGAGGCACGCAGCATTGTTTGCAAATCAAACCAAACAGAGATGAATCGAACTAACTCGGGGCCAACACAATCGTTACACTAATGCAAAATCGTATCAATCAAAACATATCTACACGATTTTAGCAAACAAATATTTTGCACAGGTCGAATGAAATCCAAAACACAAATATTTATTCAAAATGGAACAGAATCGTTTCTTGAATCTATTCGAACAGAACTAAACGAAAGCAAACCCAATCGACTACCCTAATTCAAACGTACATAATTGTTTCAAAAGCAAACCAAACAGAATTGAAAACAAATCAATTGTTTATGCTAATCTGAGAACAATAAAATCGCATTAACCAAATCATAGTTGTGTCTGAGTTTAGCAAACAAATCTTCTGTACATGATTCATAACGAAATCATTTTTGATAATTCGAAAATAACAGAATCATTTTGAATATATTAAAACGAACAGAGCTAATTGAAAGCAAACCCAATCGGTCATACTAATTCACCAACTCATAAAAAAAATCAATATTGAAATACATACCTGAGCAGTAAGAAAATGATTCGATCATGATAACTTTGAATTGACAAAGGCCATTATTTCTTCGACATTTCTGAAGACAATTGAACCGGTGGTTTTTTGTTTCTTCTCGTTGGCTTGTAGCCTGTCATTCTCCTTTGACAGCACTGTCACCCGTTCCTCTAATGATTTGATCTTAGATTGCAACAGGGGGACGTCCATGTAATAACATTCAAGCCAGGAATTTCATTGGTTACATGGTGATTGATCGGGCTTTGGCATCACAGGCGAGGGTTCTTTCAAGTTACCAGGGGTGTCACTGTGAAGCTTAATTCCCAGAAATTTAGGATCGTTTTTGAGGCACGGAGGTAAGTTAGAGACATAGTCATAGGGTTCCATAGAGCAGAGGCCATGAGAATAGGGGTATTCCTCAGCTAGGAAACGTTCGATCTCTGAGTCTGAATCCTCGCTCAAGACGATAGGTTTTTGGTCAGTTCTCTGCTTGGGCTTGTTCCAAGCGCATCTCGATATCCATCGTGCATTTTTCTTTCCCTTACTGTTGACAGCATTATCACCTTTGCCTTTATTCCTCACAGGCCTTTTGATGGCCTTAGTATTTTCTTTAGAACACGGGTCGGCCATGGTATCGAGTAGGTCCAAGTCGGGGCAATTCGAGGGTTTGACAGGGGGTAAAAGGGTAGGAGATGGCACGGTAGGCACAACCAAAGTTTCAGTAACCACAACCTTGTCCATTAGAACACACTCAGGGGTGGAAAAGCCATTCCTAGATAGGAAGGCTTGCCAATAGTCACCACTAAGGCTTAAATGATGAACGATAATGACTTTGATAAAGCAGTGATGGAAAAGGCTTCTATCAGCCTTCTCACACTTAAATCGTTTGGACATCCTGTACAGACTACGCAAAATATAATGTGGCATATTCAAAGGGTAGCCTATAAAATTCATCAATAGTCGAAGATGATACAGAAATACCAAGCCATAACAACCTTCGCAGGTCACAAACTGCTTAACAATTGCCAAACGATTGTGCCACCTGGGTTTGAGGGTAGTGATAGGCATACCTCTATCACAACTAACAATCTTCCTTGATGTGAACATGAGTGGCCACGACACCTCGTCTACTTTGGATTTCTTAAACGACCTTTTCCCTGTAGCTGGTAAGCCTGTAGCCGAGCTTAGGAATTCCTCATTTAGCTCGAGTTGTATGTCTCCGACCTTAGCCCTGGATCTGTCAAATGTGAGGGCGAACTGTTGGGCTACCGAAAAGTTGAAACCCTCAAATATTTGGATAAACACCAGCCAACCACTATTTTTTAAATCCTCATGAGCATTGTCGAATAGCAACAGAGTTTGGATACCATTTGGTTCTATGCGCACCACAGGTGCCATAGAACAGAATACACAGTGAGCAGGGTGAATGGTCAAGGGTTTGAACAGGGTATACGCCGGACCGATAGCTCACAGGCATTCCCCAAAAACCAACAGAGGTAACCCAGGATAGAAGGCAAGCATTAATGCCTAAGTGTGCGAAGGTGGTGGAAGGCAATAAACCCATGCAAAATAGTCATATCCAAATGTACAACCGACGATGCATATGGTGATTCAAATCACTATTGCAATGTGTTAAAAGTAATGTCATCCAAACAATTGACGAAAACTATGGTAAGTCGACCCCAATATTTGCACAAGCATAGTGTTTGCATGGTTTTAAAATCAAAACAATGTTTCGAATAAGGATTTGACCATAAAACTTATACATCGTATGAAACTATTGAATTAAGGGTCTAATCACCATGTTAATGCATTATTATGAACCCATCTAATTCGATCGAAAATCAATAGAACATCAAAGACTATCGAATCAAGGACTCAATCATAATCATTCGAATACCATCACAGTCTCATAAAAATGAAATCATATTAACAACAACAAAAAATGTCAAATGAGTAAAGGTTTTGGTGTCTTGCCAATTGTATGACCAAAATTGAATTGGAAATGCGATGAACCCATAGACAAAAGTGACCATAATAATCCAGTGACGATTTTAATGCCATTGACATGACTTCGAAATCAAAGTTTTCACGCTTGCAGTCGTGAAAACGAGAACCAAGGTAGGTGTGCAAATGCACGAAATAATAGTGTTGTTTTATTCAAAGATTGTGATTAAATCAAGGGTTCCAAAACACTTGTGTGGGCAGCTTATAAAGATAGGATAAAAATGTGAAATGGCTGCCAACAAGCCTGGATGGGCCAAGCAAGTTGAGTTGAAGCGAAATTTCATAGAGGATTGATTTTGAAGTGGCCAAATGTCAAGTCACAGAGCGTCCATGGTAAATTTTAGGAGCAATGACGCGGAATTGGGAAAATCCCCAATTCCTGTTGTTAAATTCATGAGAAAATGGAGAAATTCGGCCAAGTGGTGAGATATTATTGGTTTAATATTTGTTCTACCAAATTCAGACCTAGGATTGGTCGAATTTTAAGTTGCAGTGAAGCCATGACAGATGGAGCGAGATTAGTAAATAAAATTCTCAATTCGTGAATTAATTTTGGGTAAATTTTTTCCAAAAATGTCAACCCACAACGATTTGTTGTTGTGGAGGTTGAACTGGTGTTATCGGGGTGAAATTGAATGAATTTCATAGTTGCAAAATATCTATGGTAGAAATTGGGAAAAAATTACGAAAAAGACCCAATTTTTGCAGCGGAATTCACGAGGAAATTGATGTGCATAAAAATGAGTGTGCACAGGTGGGCACACTAAAAATGCATGATGCGCAGTGAAAATCTTGTGATATGTAAAAAATTGGGCATTGCGCGGAAAAATGTTGGCGTGCAGGTGCAAGCGCTAAAATTGGGCGCCGCGTGGAAAGATGTTGGAGTGCGGGTGCACGCGCTAAAATTGGGCGTCGTGCGGAAAAACTTTGGTGTGCGGGTGCATGCACTAAATTTTGGCACCACGCGGAAAAATGTTGGTGTGCGGGTGCACGTGATAAATTTTTGCGACGTGTGGAAAAATGTTGGTATGCGGTTGTGTGCGCTAAATTTAGCATTGCACAGTGTGGATAGAGTGACGCATGCATAATACTAGTGTGCGGTGTGCATACGCATGATAAGGTGCACGTGATGTGCACCAGTATTATGTGTGTACACAGTATTGGCAGAGCACAGAGGAGTTTGGTTGGTGTGCGTGCAATATGGGTATATGTTGTCACGCGATAGTTTAGTTAATGGTACGCGGTGGGGGCATACTAAATTTTGGCATGGTGCAGCACGTAGAGTGAAATGCGCATGAAATACCAGCACACGATACAAAAATTGCACGCAACGGGTAATTGTGCAAGAACCAAAACTATGTGTGGTCGATATTGGCGCACAACACAAAAGTAGTGTGAGCAATTTATTGGCGCAAATGAGAAGTGATGCACAGTGTTTATAGGTGCGCGGAGCACGATTTACCTTGTGGTGTTGATGTGCATGGTAAATATGGGTGTATAGGTTGAAATTTGTGCATGAGAAGTCATTTGGATGGTGAAAAACAACGAAAAACCGGTGAAAATTACGCGACATTTTATACTATTTGAACGTCATATTTTTGCAGCGTGTTTTGAGGCCATTTAGAGAATTTTTAGCAACGTAAAAACCACGATAATAGAGTATACAAAGGAAAACTCTATCTCTGCAACTCAAATAAAATATCTTGGAGATATCTTTCTAATGATGTAAACGGTTCGTCAAATGGAGCTTTTATGAGAAAGTTACAGCACAAATAGTGGAGGGTAAATTTTAAGACCCAACTAACTTCAAAGAGTCATAACTTTCTGCTCTGGAATCAGATTAAGGTGCAGGAGCAGTCAATGGAAATATATTGAGCCATAGAAGACAGTCCCATAGCTCAATTAAATTTTTGGGCATGTTAAAAATGTTTAATATGGAAAATAAGGCACATGTAGCATTCCAGACCAAAAACATGCACTGGTCTAGAACTTCAGCAGGCTGTAACTAGCAGCCAGGAACCCAAAAAAAGGAGAAACTTGGAAAGAGTGTACATAATATGTATATGAAGGAACCCAATTTAGATCCTATGAAAAATCCAATGGAGTAGGTGAAAAAATGCATAATTACAGCACAAAGTTGCACCAAGTTGAAAAATGAATAGAAAAATTAATGGGAAAATTTCAAATAGCCATAACTATATGCTCAAGACTCGAAATTGAGAATGGGAGAAGGCGTTGGAAAGGTATCGGAAAGTGGAATATAAATATACACCCAAAAAATTTATCTAGGCATTCAATTTTTTAGGAAATCAGAAGAAAGAGTTCTGATATATTATTGAACCAGAATAGTTCATATTTTCAAATTATTGAAACAATTAGCCTAAAAAAGTTTTTTTGGATGCACATTTTGCAAAGTCAACAACAACCAGATTAGATCAGAATCAACATAGAGTCCAAATTAATGGAATAGGAACATGGTACATACATCCAAGAAGATGATATCATAGGGATGGATGTCCATTTGGGCATTGAAGGAACAAACTCCAATGGACATGGAGAAGGAAGGGATGAAAACATGAATATGGTAGAGACCATTAAAAATTTGCAGAAGGATGTCCAAATCCATAAAGTTGATAATGAAAGGCTTATGAGAGACAAGGAGAAACATGATGACTTCAACATGAAGTTAATGTAGAGCTTAAATAGAATACAAAAGAAATTGGATAAGGAGAGTGGCTCAAGCAAATCAAGAAGTCACAAGTCTCCTGATGAGAAAAGATGAACAAGAAGTGTTAGTAGACATCACCACCACTCCCCAAGGCATTCCAATAAGAGAGCACACAACATCTCAATTCCATCCTTTATCAGGAAGCATAAGAGGTATGGGGTGGATGAGCTATGAGGAGAAATCAACAAAATCAAGCCTCCTACATTTGATGGTGAGCACAAGAAGGATGAAGATGCAGAGACATGGTTGTTGGGCATGAGAAAGTATTTTCAATTGCATAATTATTCTTCTCATGCAAAAGGTAGAATTTCCATMTATAAACTCAAGGGAAAGGMATCCATGTGGTGGGATCATCTTGTGCAAGTGTAGAACATTAAAGAGAAAAGTGTTACTTGGAGGGAATTCAAGAAGTATTTTGAGAAGAAATACTTGACTAAGAGATACTATGACAAGAAAATGAAAGAGTTCTTTGAACTCAAGCTTGGGAGTATGACCATAGATGAATATGAGAGAAGGTTTTTAGAACTATTGAAGTATGTTTCTTTCATCAAGGATGATACAGTTAAGATTCATAGGTATTTGAGTGGATTTCCATCATTCATTAGTGAAAAAATATAGTATGATGATCCCAAGACATTGGAGGAGACCATAAGGCGAGCTAAATTCCTATATGATCAGCAAAAATAAAGACCAACTTTATAAAAATCTTGGGAAGAAAAAAATAAATTCAAGATGGATCATAGGAAGAAGGGAGCTAAGCCACCATTCTTTAGAAATAATACTTAGAGACAACCAACTTGTAGACAACCTAGAACGATTGAGACAGGAGGTCAAAGGCCAAGGAAGCCACCTATACAATGTTGGGGTTGTAAAGGAGATCATATGTTCAGAGATTGCCCTCACAGAGGTGAAAAAGTGAGGATTGTTCACAATGTACAACAAGCTTAAACAGTGGAGGACATGGGCAGAAATGTACCAAGGATCTATGCAGCCCTGGACAACAAGCAAGCAGAGTATCAGTCACATATTATTGAAGTGGAAGGTATGATCAACAACCAAACCATTGTTATTTTAATTGATTTAGGAACTAGTCATATTTATATAGATCATAAGATGGTGGAAAGTTTGAATTTTACAAGAAGAAAGCATGGAAAATCTTGGTTGTTGCAGCTGGCTACCGAAGCCAAAAGAAAATTTAATGAGATGGTTAATTCATGTCTTATGGACATGAATGGACTGAACACCATGGCAGATTTCAACATCTTTCCTTTAGGTTCGTATGATTCTCTAATTGGGATGGATTGGTTGGACTAGCATCATGATATCCTAGACTGTCACAACAAGGAATTTACTTGCTTGGATGAGGAAGGAAACCCAAGGAGATTTCAGGGAATCCCAGGGCAGTAACCATTAGATAAATTTCATCATTGCAGCTGAAGAAATGTTACAGAAAAGGGTGTTAAATATTTGTAGCTCATATGGAAGAGACACCTAAAGATAAGGTGCCAAGTTTGGAAGATTATGTAGTCTTGGAATATTTTGAAGATGTGTTCAAGGAGGTACTAGGACTACCCCCAAAGAAAGATATTGATTTCTCTATAAACTTAATTCCTGGAGTAGCTCTAGTGTCAAGGACTCCTTACAGAATGAGTACACCAAAGCTGAAGGAGTTGCAAATGAAGCTTGAATAACTTCTTAAGAAGGGGTATATACGCCCAAGTGTGTCACCTTGGGGTGCCCTAGTCTTGTTCATGAAGAATAAAGATGGGACATTAAGATTGTGCATTGATTTCAGACAGTTGAATAAATTGATTGTAAAGAACAAGTATCCTCTGCCAAGGATTAACGATCTCTTTGATCAATTGAAGGATGCAAATATATTTTCAAAAATAGATCTCAGGTCAGGATACCATCAGGTAAGGATTAAAGAGGAATATATCAGCAAGACCACCTTCAAGACAAGGTATGGTCATTATGAGTTCACAGTGGTGCCATTTGGGTTGTCAAATGCACTAGTTGTTTTCATGTGCTTAATGCATGGTGTTTTTTGAGAATATTTAGACAAGTTTGTTATTTTCTTTTTGGATGACATCCTTATATATTCCAAGTCAAAAGAAGAGCATGAGCATCATTTTAGGATGGTGTTGCAAGTATTAAGGGATAATCAGTTGTATGCCAAATTGAGCAAGTGCTCATTTTATCAGAGGAAAATTCATTATTTCGGGCATATCATTTCAGAGGATGGGATAGTAGTGGATAATGAGAAGATAGAATCCATTAGAGAATGGTCAACACCAAAGACTGTGATAGAGGTCAGATCATTCATGGGTCTTGCAGGATACTATAGGATATTTATTGAAGGATTCTCAAAGATTGCACACACAATCACTTCCTTTCAAAGAAAGGGTGTGAAATTTCAGTGGACATTGGATTGTGAAAAGAGTTTCCAACACTTGAAGAAATTATTAATAAGTGATCCAATACTAAGGATTGCAGACCAAATGAAGGCTTCATTGTATGCACATATGAATGTAAAGAAGGACTTGGTGGAGTCCTCAACCAAAATGGGTTTGTTATATGTTATGAGTCAAGGAAGTTGAAGGAGCATGAAAGACACTATGCCACTCATGATTTGGAGTTGGCAACCATTGTGCATGCCTTGAGGAAATGGAGACACTATCTCATGGGAAAAAGGTTTGAACTAAGAACATACCATAATAGTCTGAAATATTTATTTGATCAACAAACTCTAAATGTTAGGCAAAGCAGATGGTTAGAATTTCTAAGTGAATATGACTTTGATATAAAGCATATCAAAGGGAAAGAGAACAAAGTGGCCAATGAACTCAGTAGAAGAGTGCATGAATTTCATGCTACAGCCATTATCATGTACCAATCAAATTTGAAGCCTAGAATTTTAGAGGCAACAAAATTAGATTTGCAATACAAGGAATTAGTGGCAAAATTACAGCAAGGTAATTTGTAGCAGAAAATTGAAGAATGCAAGCTAGATAATGATGAAATTCTCATGTACAGGGGCAGAATTTATGTACCAAATTCCCAGGAAAATTCCCAGGAATTGAAAAATATGATATTGAGGGAAATGCATAATGTACCTTATGTTGGGCACCCAAGTTATCAGAAAACTATTGGAACTGTCAAGAGCCAATATTATTAGCAAGGAATGAAGAAAGAGGTTGTTGATTTTATTGCCAAATGTTTGGAATGTCAAAAGGTAAAGGTTGAGCATAGACACCCAGTTGGTTTGCTACAGACATTACCCATTCTTGAGTGGAAATGGGAATATGTAACAATGGATTTCATCACCAAACTTCCCAGAACAAACAATCAACATGATTCTATCATGGTAGTGGTGGATAAGCTTACTAAAGATGCCCATTTTATTCTTGTAAATCTCTCTCACAAGGCAGCCAACATTGTCGATGTTTATATGAGAGAAATTGCTAGATTACATGGCATACCCAAGACAATTGTGTCTGACAGAGATCCAAAATTTACCTCAAAATTTTGGAAAGGATTATTTAATGGTTTTGGAATAAATTTTAATTTTAGTACAACTTATCATCCAGAATCAAATGGACAAACATAGAGGGTGAATCAAGTGATTGAGGATATATTGAGGATCTATGTGATGGATAAACCAACAAAATGGGAAGACTACCTACACTTGGTAGAGTTTGCTTATAACAATGGGTACCAAACATCTCTAAAGATGAGCCCATTTGAGGCACTTTATGGCAAAAAGTGCAACACACCAGTAAGCTGGGATAACCCAATATATAGAGCAGTGGTTAGGACATATTTTCTTAGGGAAATGGAGGAGAAAAAGATAAAAATAAAGAAAAATTTGAAGGCTACCCAAGACAGGAAGAAAAGATATGTTGATAAGGGAAGAACTCACAGGGAATTTAAAGCGGGAGACCATATATTTTTTAAAGTTAAAGCCAACAGAAGTTCCCTGAAGTTGGGAAATTGTTCAAAGTTGGTAGCTCGCTATTGTGGGCCATTTGAAATCCTAGAGAGGACTGGTCCAGTAGCTTATATGATTGCATTGCATGCATCTATGTCTGTTCATAATGTATTCCATGTATCATTTCTCAAGAAACATATACTTGATGCTAATCATGTTATTGATTGGAATGTGATCCAGATGGAGCAAGAAGGCGCTTTCCAAGTGCATCTGGTATGAATTCTAGACCGAAAAATCAAATAGATCCATAATTGAGCCATAGGGATTGTAAAGGTCCAATGGACTTGGTACGGTCTTGAGGACGCTACTTGGGAGCATGAGGATGCAATGCGGGCAGAATACCCATATATTTTTTAGGATTTTTGAAATTTTGTTGTGTATGAGTACATAATGCACTAAGGACGGTGCATAAATAAGGGGAGGGGATTGTAATATCCCTAGGCTGAACCCAATTTTAATGTAAATGAAAATGTACTTAAGTTGGTGAGTTGTTTGATATCATTTTTGTATGCACCTTTCATGGTATAGTGCGCACATGTACTGTGCAGTAAAAATGATGAAGTGTGCACATTCCAGGATACCGCGTGCAACAAATTAAGTGCGCACGATTTTCAGGCCAGGGAGCCTTTGTGTATATGCTATGTTTTATAGGTTGTTGAACCAGATTTGTGATTATTAGGCCGAAGAGCCTAGATGTTAAAGGCCAGTGCACCTACTTTTKTATATGTCTCAGCATTAATAAAAAATACATCGTTGGGCACAGACCGACCAYGATATAAGAGTATGGGGGACTAAAATCCACTAGTTAAGGAAAGGGTGGGGATAAAAGTTAAGGAAAAGGGCTAAGCTAGGGAGCTTAAGCCAAAAAGGAATATTATATTAATATTTATTAAAGTATAAAGTATGGATAATTATTTTATCCTAAGTTCTAAAGTTGGGGACAAGTGGGCCAAAGTAGCTCCCAACATGACAAGTGTCAAGTTGGGGACATGCATACATATTGTTTGGAATTAGTTCATTTTCGATCATTCTTTCCAGGATTCCTTCCATCATTTAGTCATCCAGTCAATCATCCATGAGCATTCACACACTCATTGAGCTATCCTCCATACCTTCCTATCACTGTACCAGAACTTGTATCCATAACCATACTTGTTTGTGTAGTTGGTTAGCTTGGGAGTTGAACTAAAGAAGCAGGTTATCATGCCCATGGGATATTGAAGAGGCAGGTTATGAGGCTCATGAGAAATTCCTCTATGGGTGAGAGAATTGCTGGTATTTATTTCCTGAAGATGATAAACAACAACTATAGGGCTCTAAGACTTCATGTATGGCATGTTGTTGAATCCCAGAAAGAAAGTGGGGTAGCCGAAGGACTCTTGAGCAGAGAAGAGGCACACTTCTTGGGGTGGGACAGGCATGTGGGGAATGAGAGGTTGTAGGTTGTTAGTTTGAGTTGTCACATGTGATGGAGTCTTTCCTGTTGTCTATGATACATTAGCCTGGTTAGGAATCTCTTTACCCAGGTGGAGTTTAGTCCCAACTCAGGGGTGTTGGCCCTTGACCAAGTTTTTGAGAACCTTGGTCACATTTGACAAATTTTGGGACTTCGACAGGTTGGTCAAAGGTGGAGTGCAAGTTGAAGTGGAGATCACGGGATCTTGTCCCCTTATTAGGGCATTTGTTTGGGTTTAGGCTTTATGTAACGGGTATGGGATTTCGGCCCATGGGTTTACCCATGTTTAGGCCCTTTTGTAATGTATAAATAAAAAGTTAGGCAATGTAAGTAAGGGAGATCTACTAGAATCATCTTAGTGTAGAGCTAGAGGCTTTGTGCATAATGTGTGTTAAGAACTTGCAGAGCTAAGTGCAAGTGATTGTAAGAAGCTTGTGTGCATATTATAAGAAGGCTTTGTGCTTAAACCTAGCTCGGGGAAGGATGATCTGGCGAGGTGTACACAAATATCCTATCCTATGCGGGTGGGTTCCTGTGGCTCTGTTCTTGTATAAGATTGAAAGAAGACAATAAATAAGAGAAGAGTTGGTGGGTGTATCCCCACACTGGGGTGAACCATGTATATCATGCATTGTGGTTGCTTTGTGCATTATAGTTGTTATGTTATTGATGTAATGTATGCTTAGTGAAATGATATATGTTAGATGCATCTGATATAATAGATTAGTGCTTAGTAATGTGAATGAATGCTAGATATGTTCTATTTATATGTGATAAGTGTTGGATGTATTAGATATTGTTGAATATTGCGCTGCTCTGTAACTAGGATTTGAATCTGCGATGTGAATAAGGGTTAAATGCTGATGAATGTTAATTGTTAAGTGCTATGTTAAGGTATTGTAATCACATATCTTCATCCCAGCTAGGTTGCAGACATATGAGTCCTACAACCCCCCTGCCTCTACCTCGGGTGAGACTTAATCTGCTTCGCAGGTGTTGCCGAAAGGGCCGATAGTTAGGGTTTTTTGTTGCGTTGTTGAAGTGTTGAACCCTGGGTCTACCCCTGTGCCAACAAATGGTTCTGTTGTCGGGACCTAAAACTGTGATTGCTGAGAACTGAAAAAAAAGGAAGCTCTATGCGTGTATATGTTGCTTTAGCACACAGTATTATACTTGACTTGTGAAGCTCTGTGCTAAGAAGAGAAGTCTGATCTGAAGAAAAAAAGGTAAGATCTTGAAGCATTGTGCTCTGATAAAGGTAAGATAAGTGAAAACATTTATTTTGAAAGAATGGATCTATGTATGTTTAATATATTTGTTCCTAGTCAGAAAACTAGGGTAAAACTAGAATAAAGAAGATTTGATATGAATAGATCTGATAGAAATAATGAAATATATGTTATTCCTATGCATAGAAAGAATTGTTGGACTAACAAGTGGATGCAGGATCCTAGAAAGAATTTTCTGCAGACCCACCATTGTGATCCCAGTGCGCAGTACAGGAAAGGTTGGGGATCGTTCAAGAGAAAGATATGGTTAACTCTTTGTTATAGTTGCAAAAGACTGGGACATCTTGCTAAGGAATGCCCTGGTAGCGGTCCTATTTGCCTTTGCTGTAAGGCTATTGGACATGAATTTTTGGACTGCCCTAGAATGATTGCCAAAGTTGAAAAGATGAATATGAGACAAGAAAACCCTGAGGAAGGCCAACATACTAAGAACCAGAAAGAATCAGAGGCTATATTATTGAAGATGAAAGAAACCCTGAATGATCACAGAGATATCAACTTATCAGAGATCTTAAAAGAGAAAGAGTTCATAGAAACAAGAATAGGAGACTACCACATAGACTTTGTTCTAGATGAGGAAACACAGGTGAATATCATGACAGAAAGAACTTGGGAAATTTTGGGAAAACCTGCTATGGTTCCTTCATTAGGAAGAATAGGATTATTTAGAGGAAAGTTGATAACCCTATGTGGAATACTTACCTATACATCTATGAGTGCTCATGGAACTTTGACAAAATAATAATTTGAGATCGCTAAGTTTGTTGAGAACAACGCCCCATTTGTTATTTTTATAGGAAAAACCTAGATTGATAAAGATCAGATACGAAGGAAACAAGAAGAGGAGGATCTAGAATAGAAAAAGCAATAACTAAGGGATTTCATGGCTAAAAGAATATCACACTTACTGAAAGAACAAGAGGACTAGTTGAAGCTACTAAGGACCAGAGATCTAGACATCGAAGTTGAAAGAACACAGGAAGACTTGAAACACTTGTCTGTACAAGAGAGTAGAGCACCTACCCCAGAAAGAGAAGAAGTATTACCCTCGAAACCTATGAAATACCCTCCATAGTGTGAAGTTACCATGACAAGAGGAGATAAGAACAATAATGGAAAGAGGAAACTAGTGACTCAGATTACAGGAAAGAAATCTAGAAATCTCAGCAAGAAGAAATCAAAGTTAGAAAGGTTACATGAAGTACCAGAGAGGACTTCGCAGAAAGAAGGTTTGTAGAACTGGAACTTCGTCGGGATATCAGAACAACGTAAATTGGCACTTCACCATGATGAAGCAATATGACCGTTGGAGGCGTCTTGATCGTTAGAACGATGCTCCAGAATGGCTAGAAACACAATTATGCTGGAACGTTCACCAATGGACCATTGGGACCATGCCATAACGGATGGAATTGCATTGATTGAGGCGTTCCTACCCATTGGAAGAGTCTGTTACGATGTTGTCTATTTATCACATCGAGCGTTGCACCGAGAACACTTTTTCCAATTGTGATTATCTGAGCCCACAGAGAACTAGTTATTTTCGCGTAGTGATTATTGAGACCTCACCATCCATTCTGTTACATTGAGTGTTGTTCACCAACCTGAGATATCAGATCTTGAGTGTGTGTGTCAGATGAAATTAGTGTAGTAGAAAAATCCATCGAAGAGATCCTAATAGACCTCATGGTCGAGAAGGTGATGTCCACAAGTATCCAAGCCTCATCGATGAGAGGAGTGCAAGCATCCCTGTTGAATGCTTGTGGATCTGGACCATCCCAAGCTGCGACAGAGAAATGAACAAGGCATCGTGATGACTTAGCGAATGCGAAGCTCATCCCATCTATCCTGCCCAGCTACATCCCTCCTCTGGCTGGCACGGTGAGTCGTGACAGCGTCCTGAGGGACTTCAACTACACTTTCATCACTATGTACCTCTCAAAGGGGATACATGCAGTCAGACCATAGTTGGAGAGGATTCTGATGTTTAAGATCAACGACTATAACTTAGGATACTGCAAGAACTATGGCATTCTCGCACCATGCAAGTATTTGACCAAGATAAAGGGCAAGAAGTCGAAGATCATCCCCCATCCGTGGACCATGGACATCGTGAGGTCCACTATCTTGAACGTGATGAAGATACCACACTTCGGAAGACATCAGGAGGTTAATTTGTGCATTAAGATCATGTTGTCGTGCTTCCATGGTGGTTATCTATGGTTGGACAGATGCATCACCATTGATCCGGCACTGATCCATAGGATCACCGGATTAATCATGCAAGGACCAGACCCATAAGACTTTTACCCAGGAAAGACTGCAGATCACACCCTGGTGCAAGCAATCACACCTATGGTGATGTGGAAAAGGGGAAGCGAGGCTACAAGGTAGCTTCCATCCAGAATTGCATAGTGCACCTAGCCTACCAGTTTATTTCTAGTAAGCTAGTAAGGAAGAATAGACCCACGCAGGTCACGAGGTTTGTCATCGACCTCGCAGGAAAATGCATGGAAGGGATACAAATGAACTGGGTGAGCTACCTCGTAAACCAGTTAGAGAAAGACTATCGTGAAGCTCAGGATCAGGGCTAGGAGTTCTGCTTTAGTTGACTAGTGATCATCATCGCCTTCAATGCTTGGGAGATGTCGGAAGGTTTGACCTTCCCTAAGATTGAGCCATCAGAACCCTTAGATGTAAATTTCACCACGCTCTGGTATTCCAGTGACATGGCTAAACAATGGAATTCAAACGTGGTCTTCCACACCTATTACCTACAGTTGAAGAGGGATATTGAGTCTTCCCCTTGCATGAAACCAAATACCCTGCACAAGTTCAGACCATTTGTGAAGTTCCACACAGATAGACATTTTATTTATATCACTGTGCGAGGAGACAAACATAAAGAAGAACTCTAATCTTACTAAAATCTCACTGAGGAGGACATGGAATAAATAACTAAGGAGTGGCCCACAGAGATCCTTGTACTAGTTGACCAGGCAGAACTGTCTGACCCCGACCTAATTGGAAGTCCTCTGGTCACTCGCAAAGAGTATGATGCACCCAGCAGTAGCAAAAGGAAGAAAAAGGAAGAGGTACAGAAGCTGAACAGTGCATTGGAAGAGAATTCTTGAGACTCGCCTGGAGGGGGAGGTGATGACAAAGTAGAAAAAGAAGAAGAGAAAGGAGAATAAAACAAGCATAAACAAGGTGAAGTAACACCACCTAGGGACCCTATTGACGAAGTTGAGACCTCCAAGAAAAGAAAGGTTTCCCCCACAAAACCTACATCGTGGAAGAATTCCAAAGCTAATAAACCACAAATGGAAACCATGCTCACGATGGATGGCATAGATTTAATCATCGTCATTGTCTCAGATACCTCATAATATATCTTACAATGCAATGAAGACAAACAAGAGACCATGTATGAAAGAATTAAAGCAGAGTTGAAAGGGGTACATCCTCCACTCTAGCCACGCAGTGTCTACCACGCCCCCATCATCAGAAGGAACAGAGTTGGGATATGAACCTACCCAGATCCTCCAAATAGAAAATGAAACCGAAGCTCGCCTTCATCATGTTCAGGAAGAAAAAGAGTAGGCCAAAGAGGCCTTAAATCAAGCAAAATAGGAAGCAAGATAACAACATCGGGTTGCACAACAGGAAAAAGACAAAATTCAAGCCAAGTTTGCAGAGGATAGAGAGCAGATCCAAAAGGATAAGGAACAGTTGCTCGCAGAGCAGATTGGATTTAAATAAGCATTCATTAGAGAACTTCTCTCTGTGACGGGCTTAGAATAGATGGAAGAAGACCCAGTAGAAAGACAAGTAGGGAATCTTGTTGAAGCCATTCAACAAATCCAACAGAGGATAGTCGAACTAGAGTTACAAGCAATGTCAAGCACTCTGCAGGAAGTGCGAGACCAGAGAGAAGAAGCTACCCAAAGAGAATTCCATAGAATCAAGGCATTGGCATTAGAATGTAATCAACTCAACAGTCGAAGTGCGCAGACTTACGAGCTCCTTGCAGAGGACCCTAAACTAAGGACACTAGATTCATAGCTTCAGGAGGCTAAGAAGCAAGTAGCAATGGAGCAAGAATAGTTGAAGCCACTACTAGTAGTCAAKAGGATAAAACGATCCCAGGAACAATGCACAGTTCAGCAACAAGTCCATGCCATACAGAGTAAGGTCATGGAAGTAACCCAACGACTCCAGCCAGTGCAGGATGCAGCTTGCATACTTTTTGAGGAGAYTGAAGGATGAGGTGTAGAACTGGAACAAGTGGTCACCACAATGGAACAATGCTTGGAAGGACCTATGACGGAGAAGGTTATTMAAGAGTTCGTCGAGAAGGAGGCTCTGGTGAAGCAACAGATCGAAGCAACTCGAGGAATTTGAGGCAAAGTTACCCAAATCAGAGTGACTCGGGATGAGTCACAGGTGAGTGTTGGGGGCATGTTGGCCCTTGACCAAGTTTTGGAAAACCTTGGTCATGTTTAACCAATTTTGGGACTTCAACAGGCTAGTTGAAGGCGGAGCGCAAGGAGAAGCGAAGATCACGAGATCTCAGCCCCTTCTTAGGGAATTTTTTTGGGTTTAGGGTTTATGTAACGGGTATGGGATGTCGGCCCATGGGTTTACCCATGTTTATTCTCTTTTGTAATGTATAAATAGAAATATAGGTGATGTAAGTAAGGGATATCTACTAGAATCATCTTAGTGAAGAGCTAGAGGCTTTGTGCATACTGTGTGTTAAGAACTTGTAGAGATAAGTGCAAGTGATTGTAAGAAGCTTGTGTGTAGATTATAAGAAGGCTTTGTGCTTAAACCTAGCTCGAGGAAGGAGCATCTGGTGAGGTGTGCGCATATCTCTTGTCCTATGCGGAGTGGGTTCATGTGGCTCTGTGGTTGTAGAATATTGAAAGAAGACAATAAAGAAGAGAAGAGTTGGTGGACGTAGCCCCACACTGGGGTGAACCACGTATATCATGTGTTGTGGTTGATTTGTGCATTATAGTTGTCATGTTATTGATGTAATGTATGCTTAGTGAAATGATATGTGTTAGATGCATCTGTTATAATAGATTAGTGCTTAGTAATTTGAATGAATGTTAGATCTGATGTATTTCTATGTGTTAAGTGTTGGATGTATTAGATCTTAATGAATATTTCGTTGGTCTGTAACTAGGATTTCAATATGCGATGTGAATAAGGGTTAAATGTTGATGAATGTTAACTGCTAAGTGTTATGTTGAGGTATTGTAATCAAATATATGTGTCCCAGCTAGGTTGTAGACATCTGAGTCCTGCAACCCCCCCTGCCTCTACCTCGGGTGAGACTTCATCTTCTTTGCAGGTGTTTCTGAAAGCGTCGGTAGTTAGGGTTTTGTTGGTGCATTGTTGAAGAATTGAAACCTGGGTCTGCCCCTATGCCAACAGGGGGTGACCCACTACTGAGAGTGATGAGAAGTGTGGTCTAAGGCTGGGAGGTTTGTGGAAGGTCTTCACGCAGTTGGTGATATTCTTACCAAGATAAGTGTCAATTATGTGATAAATTTACATGTTGCATTATATTTACATGTTTATTTTTATGGGTTTATCCTATGTGTGGTTATAACTGTCTGTATATTTATGGTTATTTACTGTATATGTTGCATGTATACATTTACTATTATTTCTGTGTGACCGTGTATTTACAGATGTATTTGTCTATTTATGTTATATATATATATATATATATATATCTGCAGGAGTTCTGTGTGTATATAATTTTTAATTGCATGCACTTCGAAAAAATTTATGTGCCATAGCTCGGTTGGATGTTGGGCATGTTAAAATATGTTTCATAGAGAGAACAAAAGCGTTCTCTCATGAATTGTGGCCCAACATGGGTGGATGGGGACGTTACAACATGTATTCAAGGAAGCATTACTGGCAAGGCTTTCCTAGAAACATTACAGTTGGACTTGAGCATCCAACATGAGATAAAACACATTTTCATCACAAAGCTCACTTTTTCCAAGTATACTGAGATGGACGAGATATACAGAAAGTTACTAGAGGTTTCCATACCTAGTTAAAAGAGATGGGAAGACTTGTCTTCTTTACTTGAGTAAAAGTGACATGGAGATTCGAGTTAGCGTGGAGTAGACAGTCAAGTCAAAGATGATGAGTCATCAACTGCTTCCACAAAATCAGCACCAAGGATCCGAATAGATCAACATCATTCCTATATTTTTTAATTTGAGATATAGTTAGTTATATTTTTTCTCCATAATATCCTGGTCATTTATGACATGATCAGATGTAAATTATTGTATAAATACTTCTTCCTTTGAAGTATTGAGGGTTGTTTTTTGCACCCAAGGAGCTATAGTGTAATCTTTTCAAAAGGATCGACCAGTAATAAAATAGCCCAATTTACAGGATTCGTGTGTCAAATTGTTGGTGATGTTTCTCTTTCTCTTTTAAATGTTTTCTTATTGTCAGTATTCATCTTCATGTTTCAGATCCTAATCATTAAAAAAAAGTAAATAGAACATAATTTATATTGCATACTCTGTTTCTGGTCTTTTAATGGTCTATATGTTTTTCATCTAATATTGAGTAAGGGAATTCTTAACTGCTCCCTTGCCTGGTAGAATTTATCATATTTTATGTCTTCTCCATCTCATTTAATCTCAATAGATCCAATAGTTTCACTAACCTACCCTATGAAGAAACCTCATAAAAAGTTGCATCTGATTTTGATCTTTAATACCGACCCCATAGCCCAATGGAAGTTTAATGCATTCCTTCAGCCAACCTTTATAAACAACAAACAAATTCAAACTATAATAACTAGCCTAATATCTAAAAACCTAAACAAATCTAAATCATACAGAGAAATCCCTCTATGAAACTAGTAGGGCTAGATCCCAGTTTCAAAAGTGGTTTTGATAGTTATTGTTGTCAATTTCTTCTACCATTGACAACCTCTGGGAATTACAGAGTGCTAACACCACTCACCCTCTCACCTGTCATATCACCTATATGACTACTCTCCCTACCTTCACCTCCCTGTTATACTTCCCCTCTAAACCACTTGCCACTCTACCCCCTCCCCGAAATCCACCTTTCCCTCTCCGAAAACCACTTTCCCCCAATTCAAAAACCGTTTTTTTCCCATTTAGACCAGTCATTTTCCGAGGATATTTCTGGGAAAACCAAGATGAAATTTGAGAAATTAAAAGAGTTTTGTTCTCATTACAGGACAAATAATAATAACCTCTCTCATATTTCGCATATCTATTACGGATGTGGAGAACCAAGACCATATGTGAGCCCCATGTTTCGAGATTCATGATTTTTCTATTTGACACATATTTTTCAAATGCAGATCTCGGAGAACTGGATATCAATTTAAAAATAGCGAGAGAGGTTTTTTCTCAGAACAAGTTGATATATATAAACCTCCCCCATAATATCTTCGAATATTGAGATATTCGAAGATATTATTGGACCCTATTTTTCATAATTTCGGGAGGCAAAAAGTCAAAAGAACAGATGGCAAAGAGATCGGATTCAAATGCACAGATCACCCATAGATCCCATCAAAACAGTACCAAATATCTGAATGAATCTCAACAAACCTCTATGATTGTAATAGTTAGTTTAGATTTTTCTTAAAATAAATCTTACTCATTTATGTTAGGATCCTTTGTAAACAACTTATAAATACTTCCCATTTCGAAGTATTATCGGTTGGGACCTTTTTTAAGGATGGGACTGATATTGTAGATGAGCTCACAAAGCCTCCCTTTTTCAAATTTCAGTAATATAGTTGCGGCATTTACAGGATTCTTGTGTCATTTATGTTGGTGAATTACATCTGCCTTTGTTTATGTTTTCCTTTCTCTGTTATAATTTTATGTGTTTCCAATCTGAATTATTCAATAGAAGATTGAAGAACAAAATTTGTTTTGATGTACACTTTGTTCTTGGCTTTGGATAATTTCAATGTTTTCTACTTGAGGGTTAGTTCCAGAATTCTTAATTTCTCTATTATAATCTGATCCCCTCACCTTTCTTTTCAAATCACTCATCAATCTTAAGAATCCAACATATGTGCCTATCCTGCCCCATAATGTTTCCTATAGAACCTACCTTGATTCAACACGGACTCTTTAACTCCATTGCCTAGTGGCCCATTTTCTTTGTTCCAACCAAATAATTAAAAAACAAACAAACCTTGACCTATCATAACTAGCCTAAAATTTCAGAAGAACATATCTAAATCAGATAGAGAGATCCCTCTCTGAGTCTAGGAGGGCTAGACCCTGGACTCCAAAGTGGTTTTGTGGTTACCTCTGTCAACTTCTTCCTCAGCTTGAGAAATTACATAGTGATAACATATGCCAACATGTAATCATGAAAACATGTAACAAACCATGTCAGACCCTACAACAAACCATATCAAACCCTGCAACAGAGAGTTATGCCATCACATCAAGCTATAAATTATTTGCATAGCCTACTTTCCAAGTCTTTTACCACAGGTACACAACCTGCTATACCGATAACTCACGTATGTAGGTGACCTATTTATAGGTCAGCTCGCATATGTATGCGACTGTTATCATTGTAACCCACATATGCTTCTGAATATGTCTAACTTGAGCTTGCCTTAGGGCTGCCATTCTGTTTTGATTGTTCATTCTTCTACACCCACTTCTAAAGGTGTCCCAACTTCTCCGAAATTGAGCTCTGAGATTTCATATTTCCAACACTGTCTTCTCTTCTAGCCTCATATGTTCTTTTAGTCATAATATATGAAACACTCCTCATGAATTATCTTCTTGTGTTCCAGCAATCTTGGAATTTGTGGCCAAATCCACCATAGTTGTAGCATATCATGGTGTGACAATGAGAAGCAATGTGTCCTACTTGATTACATCTCCAACACCTTAGGGTGTTATGAAATCTTTCATTATCTCTCCTTGCATAATATCTACATTCCAAAGCTTTGTGACCATATTCATTACATGAGTAGAAGTGACCATGAAAAACATTTTCATACCTTTGCTTTGGTGTCCATCTTGAAAGTGTCTCTCTTCTGAATTTGCATTGTGTAAAGATGACTTATTGATGTCTTCCATGCTTTGTTCTTGACTTGCAACATTACTTCCACCTTTTGAGAATGAAGGACTTACCTCATTCTTCTTTGAGGTGCTTGCTTCAAAATGTGTATCTTCTTTGTTGTAACCAAGACCTGATTTATCATTTGGTGATATTTGACTATCCAAGATTTCATTCAAGATTGTTGAGCTATTCAAGAATTTGTTTGACTTCTCTACCTTCCTTTTAAGATCAACAACTTCAGCTTCCAACTTATGACATGACTCTTCCTTTTCATTTACTTGATTCTTTAATAGTTCCTCTACCCTTTTGGATTCTTCAATTTGGGTCTTGATATGGATATTAACTTCAAGACTTTTACTAATCTCATCATATACCTTCATATTTTCTTCTATTCCATTCCTTAGTATTTTGATCTCTTCTTCTTTTTCTTCTAATTGAGTCATTTTACTTTCTTCTTGTTCTTTGAGAATTTCCTTTAGTTTCAAAATATGCTTTTGATTCTTTTCAAGAAAAAATTTAGTGTTCTCAGAGAGATAGATATATTCTATATAACTATGGTCATAGTTGTATTCATATAGACCCCAGTCAACTTTCTTTTTAAGCTTTGAAATTTCTTCTTCTACTTCTTCCATGGGATAAATGTCATCTAATTCTACACAAACTATTTCTAGATTTTCTTCTTCACTTGTAGAGAAACATTCAACATCATCACACTTGGAATTATTGCAACCAGGAGATTCTTTACCTTTAGAGTTGTCTTTAGTGTCTTCATTTTTTCCTTGGTATGTCTTCTCTAGCTTTTTCCATAGATCCTTGGCGGAAGTGTATTGTCCCATGCTTTCTTTGATAGAACTTGAGAGTCCATTGATAATGGTCTTGAGAGCCAATGCATCATTCTTCTTTTATTCCTTTTGAGCAACAAACTTTGACTTATTCTTCAAGGGAACTGATCCACCAATAGTTTCTTTCCAAAAACCTACTCCTTTGTTTATTCAAGAGCATCACTCCATCTCATCACACATCAACTGATAAACACGTGTGGTGCACATTGTTGGGATCTAAAGATGTCCTAAAAACAACCTCTATGCATCAGCCAGGGGCAGGCACTGGCACAAGCGTTTTACTTGTTTCCTACGTAGGTTCTTACCTTCTGTTTTCAATACCCATCCTCCAAATATGCAACACCTGTAAAGGAATAGCAATCATAAAAGGGAACGACAATTGTTCTATTCAAATGAACAACACTACCTCAAAAAGGAACAACAATTGTAACAAGGGAAAAACAGTCGTTATATTGGGCCGAACTAATGTTGAATTAATTGCATTGTAGTATTTGCCCAACTATTTAATTTGTCAACCCGAGGTTCGTAAATTGATGAAGCACACGCAAATTATATGAAAGATTGAAGCAAAACTAATCTAATCTAATGTTTAAGCTATGACTTGAAATTGAATCGTTAATCTAACACACGACTGAAATAGAATCATTAATCTAACACACGACTGAAATAGAATCTTTAATCTAGCACATGACTTGGAATCGAAATTAATCTAGGAATGGGAAATTGCGTGAAGGAAATTAATATAGGAATGGAGAACTACATGAAGGAAAAGGAGATACAACATGTGAAGAATTGAATAACACAGCAAAACATGTGAGCTCACACAAACGAAGCAATCTTATATTATAATAATCAAATCAATATTCATAACAAAATACTGAAAGCATGAAAACCAAAACCATGAATCAAAGCTAAGAATACCTTTCTCTTTTGAATCCTAATGACTATTCTGATTCTAATTACATAATCTAATTCTTGATTACTCTAATTGAATCCTCATGAAGAGAGAGAAATCTCTTTTATACATGAGAGCCTTGAAGATAAGATAACCATATCATAATTACAGATCCACTATTCTCTCAACCTATTTCCCATTATTACAAAATATAATCCCTTCAAACCCTCACACATATCTCTCATATATCTTGGATAAGATATTCCAACCAAATCTCCATGATCTTCTCCTTTGAATGGGCTTGAATTATCTCCTCAAATCTTGAAATGGTGGAGCAAGTATTCGAGAAGTCCTTTTGAATTAATCCTTCACATATTCCTACACATTACAAATCTCACACATATTTGAGATATATATGAAAACATGTTGATTTTCTAATATTTAATCACAAATTCCCTTTTAATACTAAAATGAATAAAGTGGAAAATAATAAGGTGAAACCCAAGTATATTTATGAAATGATATCGTGAAAGGTTAATCGGGCGATGAAATGTGAAGAGTGATGAAGGGAAAGGTGGATGAAAATAGGACATTTATGAGCCCCAACATACCCCCCAACTTAACTTGTTGCATGTCCTCATGCAACCATGCATGGATATTCTCAAGAAATTCTGGCATCTGAATGTTGGCTTTGAGTGATGATAATGAATGTTTCCAGAATGGGATTTACATGAGTAACAGTTGTCATTTTCTTATGGTTGGTTCTTGTGTGACAACCATGAATATAAAGAATGTTGGTTTTGTTGTTAACAACATTTATTTCATTTATTTGTTCTCTTGTTGTTATGATAATAATTTTCCCATATTCTTACTAGAAAATATATGCTATCAATGTTCATAAGGAAACATCATTGATTATAAGAGAGCCCTTTTTTATATTTGTGAATCATGCCAATATGTATATGTGTGCTTATAAATCAAAGTGCAACATAGTATAGTTGGAAAAGAAATGTTCATAAATGGTAAATGAGATGAAAAATGGAATGATGGTAGTGGAAAAGTGGAGTGATTATAGTGAATAAAGTCCCCTACCCCCCAACTTAACTTGTTGCATGTCCTCATGCAACGTGGCATAAGTTGTAGAAGTGAAAAAGGGAAGTCCCCTACCTCCCAACTTAA
>ML811567.1:4895-35561 GCA_009831015.1 Picea engelmannii | reverse complement strand
TATAATACAACAAAACAAAAACAAAAAAAAATGGAATTTTTAATGCGCAATCAAACCTTCATATACCCGCACCATGAGGTCACCATGAATGTTGTCATTAGATAGGAGAAGTTCATGACCAAGATCGTGATCCAGAGCTTTAATTTAGAGATTGTGATTCGAGGTTTCGCATCATAGTCCATAGCGATCAATGCATGGGATCGATGAATGGCACGCTGGTCCTGCAGGGGCTGCCATTGAAAGTTGGGCAATAGACCTGGAAATAGATAGGTCCCACAAGGGTGGTATAACCCTAAAATCAGACAACTTTGATTGGATCAAATCAGTTCTTTTTGTGCATGCATGTAGAGGCAATTAAAAGAGCGATTATGCCTGAAAGTAAATGTTATTTTTCATATCCATCATTCGATTTTTATTTTGTCCATTACGACGTCCGAGAGAGACAGATTTAGGTCATGCACTACTTCCTTGGTTTTCTCCATAATCTTCTTGCCACACTATCTGGCTACCAATTCTCGAATTTCCAGTGTCCTCCTATTCCAATTTTGTACCTCCTCCTCCTACCTCCTATGTATCTCATCCCTGACCTTCTCCTTCGCATCTCGTACTATCTCACATTCTGCAGTCATCGTAAAACAATACCCATGCTCAGTAAGAATCTTCATCAATGAATCTGTCAGATCATGCCCAATGATTGGATATTTGAGAGATAGAATGCCACGCTTTGACTAAGCTTCCAACATATGCATCCTTCTACCCCATACCAACCACGACGCCAGTGTGCCTTGGTCTACCAATAATGCCAATCATACCCTGCAATAAGATCCAGGCCTTGTTTTATTTATGATCCAATGCCCAATTCTGACTTCATTTATCCTCTAGTGTTTCAATTGGATTACCTTAGAAGCAACCTGCATTGTACTAGACTGAACCTCTTTGGGTCACATATTGGTTAATGTGGACATCAACACATGTACTATATGTGCCATAAATGGAAAAAACTATTCCACAAACTAAAATGGACAGATCAATGGCCTTTTGTGAAAAATGTAGGCAGCCTCTAATAGCTCTAAGGTGAAACAATGCCAGGAAAACAAATGCAAGAAATGCACAGACTGTACTTCCCACCAAAGAGATAAAGACCCCAAATCCAAGCATATATGAGGCCAATACTGCAAGGATAACAACAGAACCCGCACGATGAATTTTGAATAATACCATTTCCATCCATGGGAATGCAAAAGAAAAAAAAATTTAAACCAATAGCTTTCCATCAGTTTTATCCCGAACATTTCATGAATAGGATGCTTCATAACAGGAAATGTCAAGAGAAGGGATGTACAAAGCCCAAATTTCACAGCTACTACAAACCAATCACTGGGAAAATTGAGAGTCACTATATATTGGGTTTCATTTCCATATGCAACCTACCCTTGTCCATCCCTTGAAATGAAGAATAATCATCCTTGATAATAATTTCCATAGCCAAAATAAACCCAAGCAAGTGAAATCTCCATAGGAACTAAAATAAAAATGAAAAATGAACTTCTATTACTTGATCCTGTGAACAATGAGGACAATACTGGGAAAAACTGCACGAGGATCATCATCCCCTGCAAATCCTGCCTTAACCATACCAGATCCATTGTCATAGACAAGAGGATGGATATCCTCATCAACCATTATTTTTTTTTCAAGATAGGAAACAACCTGCTTAAGAGATGTGAAGGAGAGATAATATAGTGCATGGAACGCGGAAAAAGAAGTCACGCCCTTCTTCACATCTATCATTTCGAAAGGCACCTCTTCTAGGTGGGAACCGTCCACGGATAGCTCTAGGGCCAATGTGCCTCTTATCCTCAACATATGTTGGGCGTCCCCCAATGGTAATTGGTGATGCCTCTATAGCACTATGCATAGAACTTGATGACTCGAATTCCATGAAACCATAACAGAAGCCTTGTTGCTTGTTACTTCTAACTTGGACACCATCAGGCTTAATGGGCCCAAACTTCTTGAACTCTTCTTCGAGTTGGGAACTTGTAGCATTCAAAGGAAAAAATTTAATATAGATCGAACGCCCATCAGCTTCTGCTTCAAGAGAACTATTGTTCTCTGTGGAATTTGGAGCAGAAGGTCCCGATGACTCAAAGGGAATCAATGTTTTTGTAGGAGTAGTTGCTTCTCATTCAACATTTACTGGTATTGTCCTTGGAATAGACGGTGCCTGAACTGGTGCCTGAACCTTAACAATTGATGCATAAGATTTGGCTAATTATGCTTGGACTCTTATAAGAAAATGAAGCAGACAACTTGTTGCACATGGTTATAATTGTCGCCTTGAAATTAATTAATTCTCAATTAATAAGTGCGCTCAAGTGATTTGAAAGATAAAATAAAAAATAAAAAAATAAATAAAATAATTCCTTCTTATTGAAACAATCAAATCTTGAGATAGCAAGCGCGTCCGGATTAATAGCAAGAGCCACCGGATATTATTCTGTCTGGCATAGCTAGCAAACTAAACGTGGCAAACTCGTAACCCATTCCAATCGCAATCCCTGCATTTCGTTAGAAATACACTCAAAATTTATTGTTGGGATATCGTTTTCAATTTTTGGGAGTGCAACAAACCTGACATGGAGGCTGATGATTCAAAAATGATATCGTCGATATGGGAGAAGATCGCTGCAAATAATTAACACAATCAAATCGGATAATCAAAATTCCATTGCTTGGTCATATAAGATATGCATGCAGAGTTGGTCGCAGTAATGATAGCATATGGTGAAGCAACTATGCAATTGAATAAGATCAGAAAATAAACGAATACATTATTAAATGATTCATAGAAAATCCGAGGAGAGAAGGAGGCTTTGAATCAAGAATTGATGACACATATCTCTAGATATAATGAACTTGAAGGAAATTTATTGTTAATGAGGGAGTAATCTACTTCCACGGATGAAAATCTAATAGTATATTTTCAGAACCAGAATTTAGATGTTCTAACGGGAAAAAACAGTCAAGTCTCTGATATACGGAGTCAGCATGCGAGCATGGAAAAGGAGAGCAGGAGCGAGGAAAATGATATGTATTTTGTTGTGGTTCGATGGTGGTAGATTGTTTCTCAATCTTGGCAGATTCTCTAGCTCGTTGGCCTGGATAGATTCCCTGGCTATTATTTTTATTTTTATTTTTTATTTTTTTTGTTTTTGATCTGCAGATGGAAGATGGGAAAACATGTATTTTATTTTTATTTCTATTATGTTTTTATTTTTATTTTTTTTAAATAAAAAAATAAAAAATAAAAATAAAAAACTATTATGTGAGGATGCACAAATTTTATTTATGTTTTTATTATGTTTTCAAAATGAAAAATAAAAATAAATAAATAATATTTTGCAAGCTTATTAAAAATTTATGAGAAAATGGAAGACGAAAAATAGATTAGGCAAATTTTATTTTCGTCAATTAATTGATATTCCTGAAATCAATTACTCAGTCATCCTACTTTCTATCCTCTTGATCGCACGAAGCGTGGAGGAGATCATACTTATTGTAGAAAAAATAAAAAATAAACTTGAAAATAAAACCCTACCTACACTACGCTAATTAGAAATGAGAGGTTGGTTATCTATAATCAAACAGCCAATGTAGCCATGCACGCAACAGTAATAAAAATATGTTATCTTTCAATTTTTCAATTGACAGACATGAATATGTATGGGCGTGCAAAATTAGTTGCCGATGTTCTAAATTAACAAAATAAAAAGGAAAACTAAGTGGAACTAACCTGGTACTTTCTTAAAACTAGTGTTCGATTAGGATTTCGTAGGCGTAATTTGTCTTACTCAGATCATGTTGCACCTCCTTGTTGTCCTCCTTGACCTCTTGCGCACCTAATGGTTCTTCATTAAATATGCAAGGTTCTTTGTACGTTGATTCTTTGTTCACTTCAGGAGGAGTGAATAAGATTTCGGCTGCTGTCAAGATCTCCTCTTCCAGAGAAGAGGAGACCCCGACTTTTGCTAAGATCTGCGTAAGCTATTCCAAGCTTAAATTCATTGTTAAATCATGTTAAAAAAAAAGGATTCTTACAACACCCAAATCAAAATGAAAAACTTTAAAAGAACACTCTTGCTAAAACATAAAAAAAAAATTACTCTTCACAGTTGCGGAAATTAAAACGTTCCTGATAGTTGGTAGGGACAGTGAGGAATCTACACTGAAGCAGCTCTATGACCCTTAGAACCAACACATGTAGATCACACTTGCAGAAATTTAAACTAATCTTGTGGAAATTGAAATTTGCAGAAATTGAAATTACTTCTACCTAGTTGGTAGGGAGAACATGAGGAGTCTCCTCTCACAAGCTTCTATGTCCCCTTACCAACATGTCTAGATCACACTTGCATAAATTGAAACTAATCTTGCATAAATTGAAATTTGCAGAAATTGAAACTACTTTTACCTAGTTGGTAGGAAGAACATGAGGAGTCTCCTCTCACGAGCTTCTATGTCCCCTTTCCAACACGTCTAGATCACACTTGCAGAAATTCAAACTAATCTTGTAGAAATTGAAATTTGCAGAAATTGCAATTACTTCTACCTAGTTGGTAGGGAGAACATGAGGAGTCTCCTCTCACGAGATTCTATGTCCCCTTTCCAACACGTCTAGATCACACTTGCATGAATTGAAATGAAAAAAGAAACTAATACCTAAATCCATTGTGCTTCCCCAGCAACGACGCCAAAATGTTGGGCCCTAAAGATGTCCTAAAAACAACCTCTATGCATCAGCCAAAAGTAGGCGCTGGCACAAGTGTTTTACTTGTTGCCTATGTAGGCTCTTACCTTTCGTTTTCAATACCCAGCCTCCAGATATGCAACACCTATAAAGGAACAACAATCGTAAAAGGGAACGACAATTGTTCTATTCAAATGAACAACACTACCTCCAAAAGGAACAACAATTGTAACAAGGTAACAACAGTTTTTATATTGGGCTAAACTAATGTTGAATTAATTGCATTGTAGTATTTTCCCAACTATTTAGTTTGTCAACCTGGGGTTTGTAAACTGACGAAGCACACGCAAAGTATATGCAAGATTGAAGAAGAACTAATATAATATAATGTTTAAGGTACGACTTGAAATTGAATCGTTAATCTAACACACGACTGAAATAGAATCATTAATCTAACGCACGACTGAAATAGAATCATTAATCTAGCACACGACTTGGAATCGAAATTAATCTAGGAATGGGAAATTGCGTGAAGGAAATTAATCTAGGAATGGAGAACTACATGAAGGAAAAGCATATACAACATGTGAAGAATTGAATAACACAACAAAACATGTGAGCTCATGCAAATGAAGCAATCTTATATTAGAATAATCAAATCAATCTTCATAACAAAATATTGAAAGCATGGAAACCAAAACCATGAATCAAAGCTAAGAATCCCTTTCTCTTTTGAATCCTAATGACTACTCTAATTCTAATTACATAATCTAATTCCATAATATAATTCTTGATTACTCTAATTGAATCCTCATGACGAGAGAGCACTCTCTTTAATACATGAGAGCCTTGAAGATAAGATAACCATGTCATAATTACAGATCCACTATTCTCTCAACCTATTTCCCATTTTACAAAATATAATCCCTTCAAATCCTCACATATATCTCTCATATATATTGGATAATATATTCCAACCAAATCTCCATGATCTTCTCCTTTGAATGGGCTTGAATTATCTCCTCAAATCTTGAAATGGTGGAGGAAGTATTCGAGAAGTCCTTTTGAATTAATCCTTCACATATTCCTACACATTACAAAGCTCACACATATTTGAGATATATATGAAAACATGTTGATTTTCTAATATTTAATCCCAAATTCCCTTTTAATACTAAAATGAATAAAGTGGAAAATAATAAGGTGAAACCCAATTATATTTATGAAATGATATCATGAAAGGTTAACGGGGTGATGAAATGTGAAGAGTGATGAAGGGAAAGGTGGATTCAAATAGGACATTTCTGAGACCCAACACACATTCAAGGAAGGATAGGCGTCGTCCTCTCATTTTTTCCTTGAGAATCCAAGACACGATCCAGGAATTTATTGAAGACAAGTTGGAAGGAGCCAAATCATATTTTCACACAAGCTGGAGATAAGGTCGCCATTAATAGGCTGACGGTAGAATGGATCTGCATCCAATTTGGAGCAGAATTGCCATCATTGTAATTTGGCTTTTCGATAAGCATTAGGGGTGGTGATTTGACACCATTTGTTAGCTTGCGAGGGAAGCTCACAAATCCCCTCTTATATAAATATTTGTATTGTAAGAAAAGTAGAGGTTAGGTGGTTAGATAGGCTAGGTTAGACAATTCTGAGAGGATAGAGAGAGTCGAGACTCAGTTGTAGCTTGGACTCCACCTTTGTAAATTGGCATTCCACCATTAATAGAAAATGACAGTTTTTCTTGTTTTACATTTTTGTTCATTGGATGTTGTGTTATGAATGTCTTTTACATGTTTGTGAATTGTAGATGGATGTTATAAATCATCCGCAGGGATAGAGATATTGTTTTCTATCTGCGAGTGTGTTAAATTAAGTTTGGTTCTCTAGGCTAAGTGCAAGGAATGCACGACAGAGATGGAAAAATATATAATCCAACGCAAGGAGTGTGTGTCTGAACTCAGTGGAGTCAGAAGAGAAGCTTCCAGGAGGGCACGCCAGTTTTATTTACAGACTCAGGGAGAAATTTCAAGGTGGTTACATCCCTTAAAAATAAAGACTGAGTGGAGAGAGGCACAGTCCAGAGTTACTGAACACTCTGGAATACTCTTTCAGGAGGGCATCGAGCTTGCATGAGCATACCCAGGAACTACATGATTGAAGGGGTAAAAGAATCCAAAAATTGTTGAACATTCTGGTGAAGGAAGGCTTTGCAAGAAGTGCATCAAGAAAGGAAAGGATATGCCTTAAACCTTTCCATAAGGAGAGGGAGAAATCATCGAAGAATTGAGCCAGTGCAAGGAGTGCACCTAAGGTGTTGATAAATCATCTTATAAGCTCTGAAGGAAGGGCGAGAAACTACCAGGAGGGCAAGAGAAGCTCGCAAAGGAACTTGGAACCTTGGAGGTTCTCAAGCCGAGCAAAGTCACAGAAGGAAGTCTATGCAGAACTTTGCAAGGAGTGCATAAGGACTTTCGATAATTGTCTAAGTCTCGAAAAGGAAATTGTGCTAAGTGTGCAAAGGATTCGAGGACTTGTTGGATTCCAGAAGACAGAGAATTCACTCATCGTCAAGGAGGAGACAGGTGACAGAATATTGAGAGGTTCGGGAGAAGGAACTTCAGAAGGTTTGCTGGAGAAAACAAGGATCTTTGCGAAGTCGCGAAGAGCGATCTCAATCTAGGACATTAGATATGGAAGGACGCATGGAAAATGATCAAAGCAGCATTGGTTCATAAGTCAGAGAAGCAGAATCGAGAAGATGCAAGGCTCGCAAAGTCTGAACTCACGATTCGATCACAGTCATTGATCGTGGGAAGAACGAGGACCATAGATCTGGTCCTAAAGCATTCATCGATTCAGAAATCGGGGAAGGAGGAGGTGTTACACATTATTTTGGTCACTCTGGTGATGTCTCTACAGTTATGTGTTCAAGCTCTCATAAGGACCTTTTTCCTGAGAAAAGTGACTATTGTCTTCTTCTACAAAACATATTTTTAAGATGAGTTTGCAGGCTACATGTATTGTAGGGTGCGAGAAACCCTGATTCTCGCAGGAAACCCTATACTTGGAGTGTGAGATGTTCACAGTCTGCTCTATAGGTAGGTTGCGAACCTGTTTCAAAGCTTAAAAGGAATAAGACTTTTTCCGACAACTCCAACTCATTATCTGGGAATAAGACTTAGAAATCATTTAGTACCTTAGAACATACATGCCTTAATGGTAAGTCTCTTCACTTTTGACAGTTGATTCACATCATTGGTCCCTGATCAAGAGATTCCACCGAGTGTTCGACTTCAGCTCATTTATTCACATTCGTTCGGATTGTACTTAGGTAACTTGGGAGTCATTGACATCAATGGTGATTTCCCTCACACTTGTTAATAGTTTTCATCAATGACCGGTAATCAAGTGGTTTCTACCATGTTCGACTTCGACACATGTAATCACAAAGCTAGATTCGTACTTTCAGACAACAGGTTTTAAGACCCTGGGTCTCATCTTTTTGGTCCAGGTTGCGATGGATTATTTATGATTTGTATCAACACATAGATCCACTTTGTATGTCGTGTGGCTATGTCCTAATCTGAGTCTTCTAACATAGATCCACAGTGTATTCCTGGTGACTATGTCGCATTTTAATGACATGGATCCACAGTATATGATTGGTGGCCATGGACTACCTTTATGATTTCATTCATTTGTGGTCTGAGCATGGGAATTCCTACCTCATAATTGGTATTATATTCTGCAAATGCTTGATTGTTTGCAGGTTTTTGATTAGGTGTGCTCCTTGTTTCTGACACACACACGCATTTTACAAAGTATTTTGGTTGTCACGAGTTTCGGCCTCGTACTTTGGGGGGCATTATATTACACATTATTTTGGTCACTCTGGTGATGTCTCTACAATTATGTGTTCAGGCTCTCATAAGGGCCTTTTGCCTGGGAAAAGTGATTGTTGTCTTCTTCTACAAAACATATTTTTAAGATGAGTTTGCAGGCTACATGTATTGTAGGGTGTGAGAAACCATGATTCTCACAGGCAACCCTATACTTGGAGTGAGAGATGTTCACAGTCTTCTCTATAGGTAGGGTGCAAACCTATTTCAAAGCTTAAAAGGAAGAGGAAGTTACGAAGGTTCTAGAAGAGGATCTTCTAGAAAATGAGTTGGCATTCGCATGGTTGGCATCCTACTGACTTATCAGATTTAGTGGGATCATCCTCATCCCTTTAACCATCTCTCATTCTCCTATATAATGAAAGGTTTCTCAAGGAAGAGGTTAAGCAAGATTGAATAGAGAATTGATGAGGGAATAGATTCAGAATTGTGTGAGGAATCTTGTTTGAATTGATGCTTGAGGCCTCCATTTTTCCATCAAGCCATAGTGGATCTTCTTCATGCAAGTTTGGAGCAAGAGTGTGTGTTAGAACAAAGGACCACCGAAAGGAAGCTTGCGACATCAAGGTGATTTGGTTGTATCTTCTACTTTCATTTAATATAATACAGTGGCATGTCCCTTTCCCATAAAATCAATCTTATTTTATTGCATAATTCCTTGATCATATGCATAGGTTGTCATTGAATATACTTTACTATCTTCACTTTGGTTGGTTTGTGTTGTCTTGGATCTGATCTTGCAAGAGCACCGGAGCGAAGTAGGAACAAAAAAGACCTAAGGAAGCGATATAAAGGTATGTCACTCGTTCCTCCTTTGGTAGTAAATTCAATGATAGTTGCTTAGGGAAAGCATCGTGTCCTGTCCTGTTTTGTTCTAGATCCAGGTGGATCTAGGGAGATTTTTTAGTGTCTACATATACCAATTTATCCTATAAAAAAATTGGTGACTCCACTGGGGAACGACTCTTTTTGTGGTTTTTTGTTGGCCATTTTCTCTTAGCCTACTTTTTTCATTACCAATTAGTCTATGAGTCTGTAGGAGACCCATATAAACTCTCTAGACCTAGAAGTTCACTCAAAAATTTTGTCCTTATTCCAATTTTTTCTTGATTACAAACCTTCTCGCATTGTACCTCTCTATGGCCTACGAGAATCATTGATGTTCGCACCCTACTTTTTAGTTCAATGCGACCTTCTCGCACCTTGCTTGTATCCAGACTGCAAGAATCCCTAATTCTCTCATTGTACTCCACTACCAGGCTACGAACGCATTTCTAAAAGTTTTGGATTAGGTATTCTTGTCTTTTTGATGCCCAGATTTGTTTGTTTACCTGGGAAGAACTTCTTTTTCTAGTGTTTGGTTGTTTCTTGACTTCAAATCTCGCGGTTGATCGATTTTCGGAGATCGAAAACTCTTCTTGATCATTTTTCCCAGTTTATTACTTCTTGACCTTTTATTAACAAGGGTATAATCTCTGCTTCTGAGATATGAGTGCTTGTTTGGTCAAAAAGTCTTTGATTGGATTAAAAGTTGGGATTAATTGTACTTTTAGATTGCTTGTTTCTTGGAAAATTCTTTGTTCATGTGCATTTGAAGAGACTTTTCCTTGTCAATTTTTTATTTTTTATCTCCATTGAAAGATCGATTTGGGTGTTTGTTGAGTATTTTATTTTCATTGGTTGCTTACTTTTTCTTAGTTCCATCCCTATTTTTTGGTTTCTAAAGAAAAAAAAATTAAAGAATTTTTCTTGTAAGCAATCATGTATTCAGAAAATACTAGCGTTAAAAATATTGAAAGAGAACGAATAGTGAATTTACATTGTCAATGATTGTTTGGTACTACATTTCAAAAGAGATTGTACAGCGTAGTTTGCATTGTTCCAAAAAACTCATCTTTCCCTGTTGTAGATAGAATTCATCGAACAAAAGTTTGTATCATTCATTTCTATTTACGCATTGTTGGGTCAGAGTCTTACACAACATTGGTTTCATTTCCGCCTCCCTTTTGCGTAACAACAGCCTTTAATAATATTGTGCAACTTTAAAATTCAACTAGTAACATTTTCTAGGGCTCTTTCACACCAACATTAGCTAGGCTAGATATTTGGAATAGGTAGTGAGACACACTCTCCAAATCACAAAACACACAATAGTATCTTGTGATAGGGAGTGTCAAATTCCATTTGCAACATTTTTCCCTGAGAAGCCCTTCTCACACAAGGGTCAAACCTGAGGTCGCATTGAGATTGACAGAGTTACTCAACCTGCTTTGTTGATCTCGGTGTAGAGATTGCACATATTATGGGGGTTGCTTGAATTTATACCCACAATGATTAGTGGAAGCCTCTCGAGTTGATTTTGAGCTAGATACCATACCCTTGCGTGTGGATAGGATTGTCGATTGTTCCCCTAGGTATCATTGTTGTTTGTGGTAACTTTAGTAGCCTATATTCTTAGCATATTACACAAGGTGATTGTGGAGGGGTAAGTCTTCACAGTACCTGGAATCGACGTTGGCCAGAATCACTCGGGCTCCTTGGAGGGTAGTGCAAAGTGTGCACATTCAACATGCTAATTTGGAAGCAAATGAAGGACCGGCAAGAGAAAATATGTCAAGAGAAGTGGTAGTTGAGCAGAAGTTCAGTGATGAGACGCCTGTAGAGGTGAAGACTGTAGAAAAGTGTAAAAGCAGTGCCACAAAGGGAGACGATGTCTTGGGAAATCAGTGTGATTGACCCATCGACAAGGAGGGAGTGCAGCAAGCTAGTCTCCAACAGATTAACCAGTTGATTGAGCAGTTGGAAAAGGTGATAGAGGAGATCGAGGAGCTTATGTTGAGGTCATAAACATAATCAGTTAGCATGAGGAATACAGACAACAGAAGACCTGCACGAGCAGTGGGGATGATGCAACAGCAGCAGTGGCGAAGCAGAGGAGCAAAGAAACAACTCCAAGAGAAAGTTTGGGATACATGTGGATTTCATCCACGTTGGAAAGCTCATGAGAAGGAGATCATGATTTTTTCCACTATGGAGTATGATGTAGGAGCATTTCTCCATCTCAACACGCACCAGCTAATCAACACGCTTGGTGCACATTCAAGGAAGGAGAGGCATCGTCCACTCATGTTTTCCTCGAGAATCCAAGACGAGATCCAGGCATTTATTGAAGACAAGCTGGAAGGATCCAAATCATTCTTTCACACAAGATGGAGATAAGGTCGCCATTAATAGGTTGACGGAAGAATGGATCTTCATCCAATTTGGAGCATAATTTCCATCATTGTAATTTGGCCTTTCAATAACCATTAAGGGTGGTGATTTGACACCATTTGTTATCTTGTGAGGGAATCTCATAGAGCCCCTCTTGTATAAATATTTGTATTGTAAGAAAAGTAGAGGTTAGGCGGTTAGATAGGTTGGGTTATACAAGTCTAAGAGGATAGAAAGAGTCAAGACTCATGTGTAGATTAGACTCCACCTTTGTAAATTAGCATTCCACCATTAATAGAAAATGACAGTTTTTCATGTTTTACATTTTTGTTCAATGGATGTTGTGTTATGAATGTCCTTTACATGTTTGTGAATTGTATATGGATGTTATAAATCATCTGCAAGGATAGAGATATCATTTTCTATCTGCGAGTGTGTTAAATTAAGTCTAGTTCTCTAGGCTAAGTGCAAGGAGTGCGCGACAGAGATGGAAAACTTTGTAAGATGATGCAAGGAGTGCATGTCTGAACTCAGTGGAGTCGGAAGAGAAGCTACCAGGAGGGCATGCTAGGTTTATTTACAGACTCGAGGAGAAATTTCAAGGTGGTTACATCCCTTGAAAATAAATACTATGTGGAGAGAGGAACCATCCAGAGTTACTGAAAACTCTGGAATACTCTACCAGGAGGGCTTCGAGCTTGCGTGAGCATACCTAGGAACTACACAGTTGAAGGGGTAAAAGAATCCTAGAATTGTTGAACATTTTGGTGAAGGAAGGATTTGCAAGAAGTGCATCGACAAAGGAAAGGATATGCCTTAAACAGTTCCATAAGGCGAGGGAGAAGTCGTTTAAGAACTGAGCCAACACAAGGAGTGTGCCTAAGGTGTTGAGAAATCATATTATAAGCTCAAAATAAAGGGAGAGAAACTGCCAGGAGGGAAATAGAAGCTCACAAAGGAACTTGGAACCTTTGAGGTTCTCAAGCTGAGCAAAGTCACAAAAGGAAGTTTGTGCAAAACTCTGCAAGGAGTGCAGAAGGACTTTTGAGAACTGTCTAAGTCTTGAAAGGGAAATTGTGCTAAGTGTGAAAAAGAGTCGAGGACTTGCTGGAGTCCAGAAGATGGAGAAGTCACTCACCATCAAGGAGGAGATAGGTGGCAGAATATCGAGAGGTTAGGGAGAAGGAACTTCGAAAGGTTTGCGGGAGCAAACAAGGATCTTCGCGAAGTCACGAAGAGTGGTCTCAATCTAGATCGTTAGATCTGGAAGGATGCATGGAAAAGGATCAGTGCAGCACTGGTTCATAAGTCAGAGAAGAAGAATCGAGAAGAGACAGGGCTCGCGAAGTCTGAACTCGTGATTCGATCATAGTCGTTGATCGTGGGAAGAACGAGGACCATAGATCTGGTCCTGAAGCATTCATCAATTCGAAAATCGGGGAAGGAAGAGGAAGCCACTCACGAAAGTCCTGAAGTGCATGATCATGAAGAGAGTTGGCCCATGGTCATAGTCTGAGGTCACATCAAGGGAGGATCCTAGCATCGAGAGCTAAGGTCATCGGCATAAGAGTTGAAAAGCATTAAGAGAGGGTCTGCAGGTACCATCTAACAGGAGCCAAGGAAGTATAAAGGGCCTGTTGTTTGCACCCTTTTCGTCAACTTGGTGAGAAAATCAAGGGTGCTTACATGCCCAGTTGGGTCTTGCTGAGCATGACAGTTGTAGAGGAAAGAGTTAGAGAAAGAAAAAACAAAACTATAAGCAAGAATTAAACTAATACAAACTAAAATCATAAGCATATGGGTATAGAGATAAAAAAAACACAAGAAGACCAATATCACCAATGTTTTTAGGCTGATCAATTGATGAAATCAAATCACAATGAAGAAAGGGGACTATGAGTCCCTTCTTCCTCCAAAGGAAGGCTCTTGGGCCCTCACAAACTTGCTCTCCTTACAATAAGAAAAAAATGAAAATGATAGTGAAAGAACTCCCAAGCACATCCACTCAATGGAGAGGTGGATAGCTCAATGAAATGATGCCAATGTGTTATTGTCAAGGAGTGAGTCCTTAAAAAAATCTAGGAAGCATAACATTACATGAAATTCCTTGAGAAAATGATGTTTCTTCATGGCTTTTTATATCATTGCATTGGGTGATTATGTAACTCCTTTGTAGTGTGAAAAGAGGCTCTTTAGGGCTTCATTAGGTCTTTGACCAGCCTACCATGCGGATTCAGCTCAGATTTGAGGGTCAAATCAACTTGGGATCTGATCCATAAGTGGTTTGGAGGCCGACCAATTCAATAAATGCGTTGTTTAGCAGGTGCGCGGGTTTTTGCACTAACAGTCGCGCATCGTGCACGTATGCGTGCATGGTACGTTTATGTTCCGCGCATGTGCGCGCGCACCCAACTTCTGTAAAGCGCTCTTCAATTTTTGGTTACTTTGTATATTTTTTTACCTTTTTGGAATGCTGTGAAATTAATTCAGTGCCATGAATGACTTCATTACTGTTTGACGATGCTGAGTTCTTGTCGCCATGTGCGGACGAAATTTCAGTGATAACACCTGTGTAGAGTCAAATCGGTTCTATCAGGAGCCAAGAGAACCATTCATTTCAACTACTTGAATGATCCTAGACCTGTTGAACGATCCTAGACCTACTTGAAGGAAAAATGACGCCAAGTAGTTGAAATACTCTTTCATTTCTATTCTCCATGCTGAATAAATTTTCTCATCAAGGATTGGAACTTCATAATCCATTTGTGTGTCCATGGATCTCCTCCAAGCTTGTTAAGGATTATAGTGAAGGCTTTCTCTGATACCAATTGTTGGAAACATCGATCACACTAAGAGGGGGGGGTGAATCAGTGTAGGTCTCTTTTATCTTCCTTTCAAAAAACTCCTTAGTTAGCAATCACAACTTATTACTTTCAATTTATAACCAGTTGTATATAAAAATATATCAGCAACAAAGATCATCAATAAGCCATCACCACAAGGAACACAAAGAAAAAAATATGTATGTACAATTTTCCTTTTATTATGGACTACAATCCTTGGGGTTTTATTAGCAACAACTGAATAGAGTAACAACTCCACAAGAGCAATAACTATGGAATGCAAGACTCAACTTACACAACTCGACACCAACTGAGAAGAGGATTCAATCCTTAATGGATACCAATCTGTCAATAGGTACGTGAAATGTCAGTAGTGAAACACACGTATGTATGTGCCCTACCAATAGTGTAGCCCGCATATGTATGTGGTCTAGCTCACATTAGCCTGGGTATGCCTCCTTAAGAACTAGGGTTTTCTCTCTCCATGAAAACGCAGATCTTTTGCATCCTCTGTCACATCCACTTCTTCCCTTCACTGTCCAATCTGTACCATAACCAATCACAACACATCTATGTTGTCCAACAACTTACTCTTGTTCCTCAACCATACAATATGAATGTTACTTAATCATGTATAAGTAACCAGTATACTATGGAAACCATATCAGTACTGAAACATAAGAGTGTTGCTCACTCAATCAATCAACCAACATAAACCATATCACAACAACCATGCCAAAAATGCCTTAAGCATTCACCATACCATAAGAAAAAGTATCCATCAAAACAATCATGTAACCATACCAGAACTTCTATGGCATATTTGAGCCCATAGAATGAAAATATGGAACCTACTTCAAACTTCAGGAACCTTGCACGAACTCTCTCTTAAGTCCTCATGAATTTCTCCAACTGTATGCACTCTGACCTCCTTCATCCCACGTGTGTACGTGCTCACTACAACTCGCGTACTCCTTCAGAAACTAGGGTTTCTGAACTTCTAAAACTTTCGTCGTCAATATCTCAAACTTACGGAAACTTTGATGTGTCCATGAGAACTTGCAATGAATCTTTCACTCATAATAGATCTTCAATATACTCAAGAAATATACTTTTACAAGAGACCCTTGCCTCTATTTATACTCTCTAAGTAGCTTCCTTAGAAGTATCCACTTAGCCACTTTTTCCACATATCCACTTTATCCATATAACCACTTTGTCCACATATCCACTTTATCCATATAACCACTTTGTCCACATATCCACCTTTATCCAACTTTGTCCACTTAGCCACTTTGTTCACATGGCCACTTGTCCACTTAACCCACTTTCCTTATTTTAGGGTTAACCCACTTATAACCACTTTCCATAATTAGAAATTTCTCCATTAACTTTATTATTTAAATAATCCTCTTTGACTTCATCACTTCGCTTTATTATTTAAATAATTTCTTCTTTGTAAACACTTTGACTTCTTTGACCTTTTGGGGCTTCTAGCCAACACATGAGGGTCCTCCAACTTCACAAGGCCATAACTCTCAAACCGTGAGGAGTTATGTGACGTTCCACATACCACCGGAAATGGAATGACAAGCACTATCCATCTAGGATAATTTCACTAAAAAATTAATTGATCTTTATCTCATTATTCCATAATTAAGCTTGGGTTATCTAACCATAATTCTAGGATAACTCAACCACAAAGCATCTTCCCATGAGGGCTTTCACCATAAGGGGACCACTTTGGAGTTCATCCATTTGTACTTCCTATCAACCATGTCAAGAAAATAATGATTCATATTTACATCAATCCAACTGGAATAACCCATTACAACACATCATTGTGACATTGTCCCTTTTTCATTGATTCCATGCATGAACACATGATCCAACGATCAATACATTAATGCATCAAATCATCTATGCATCATATATAAATGAAAACACATTGATATATCTTCATCTATGCATCAATCCATCTATGCATCATATATCAATGACAACACATTGATCCATCTTCATCTATGCATGACATCATCTATGCATCATATATCAATGGAAACACATTGATCCATATTCATCTATGCATGACATCATCTATGCATCATATATCAATGAATTCACTTGACATCAATCCATTGACAACAATGACAATAAATACTACATTAATATACTACGACAAGACTTTGTTCCTTTGACATCAATTCTTTGGCATCAATGACAACATGATCCAACACAAAGGGTCCCTGATACTCTCTCCCCCTCGAATGTTATGGATGAAAAACCTTGGTGTTTTTAGTGTAAGGATGCACAATGGGAGCATGAGTGTAAAATGAACAATGGGGATCATGATCAATTGAACATTATGATTCATATACCCATTGAAGAACCTCAAGTATGCCTTAATATCACACTCAAAGAACATGAAGAAGTCATGAAAGAGGAAGTTAGAAGAGTTAGGATGGAATTTATAAATAGTTTAAATAGTGAGTATAGGGAGAAGCTAAAGAGGCAAGATTACAAGTCTGTACAAGATTAAAAAAAAAAAAAAAAAGTTCCTCAAGGCCCTCCTTCTGACCCCAAGTTCTCTCAAAAAGAACTTCCACCCCCACCAATAAGCTTCTACCCAATCCTACTTTGCAAAAAACCAACAATATCGACTTGAACTTTGACTTAGAAAGAGCTTTGGAAAAGATGAGTGTGACAGTACCCTTGAAGGAAATTATTAAAGTTATCTCAATGAAGGATAGATTTGAAAGGTTCTTCAAGGTACATAATGAACCGGTAGATACCCCCATAATGTTACAAGTAGACCATTTTAGAGTACAAAATGATGATCATCCGACATTTTATGTCACTACAAATAAACAATAAATTCTCGAATAATTGCATGCTTGATTTGGGAGTAGGTTCCAATATGACATCATTGAGGGTAATGGAACAACTTGGTTTGAAAACCACATGGCCTTAAAGGAACGTGTGTGGCTTTGAATCAAGAGTCATTCCCACTCATGGCATAGTGGAAAATGTGAAGGCTCACCTTGCCCGATTCCCTGAAAGGGTGATGCCAATGGACATTGTGGTGGTCGATGTCCCTTATGTATGGGGGATGCTTTTGTCTAGAAAATTTGCTGCAACGTTGGGTGGAAATTTAGAGATGGATTTGACCAACATCAATGTTCCTTTGAAAGATGAAACTTTTTCTCTCTTACCCAACATTCCCATGCCCAAGATACATGTAAAATAAATTGACACTGGTACTAGAACCCATCAGGTATGTGAAACCATAAACGAATATATTCCAATGTTTTCCCTAGGTGATTTACCTTTCTCTAAGGAAGAATATTTTGATGCCATACAATGGCCAAAGAAGGAATAATATTAGCAATTACTAGACATATATAAGGACAATGAGATTGTTTTTTTCAATGTGCTAAGGAAATAATATTAAAATCTATTGATAAAACCAACCCAAGCACAAAATCCCACCCCCCTCCCTCAAAGAAATACACTAGAGTAATAGAAGAAGTAGTTAATCCCAAAAGAGGGGATTACAAGAAAGGAGATTTGGTTTTGGAGTGGGATACAAAAATGGGTTAGCCCAATAATCATAAGGATTCTAAAAGGTTTTGGCTGGGACCATTTCAAGTTAGAGGGAAGTCTATAGATAAATCTTACTACTTGAACACAATGCAAGGAAGGAGCTTTCCATTACTGGTTAGTGGCCATCTTCTCAAACTCCATCATGGGGGAGATACTTGACTTCTTCACCTCTTAGAATAGGGTAGGTAGGTAGGTAGGAATTTGTATCTTGCATTTCATTATATATATGTTGCATATTTCATATCATGGTAGTATAGTTTTCATTTAGCTTATATCAATTTGCATACGTGCTTATGATTTACATGTTCCTTTCTTTTCATATTGCATCATTGTTATGTCATACTTATATGTTTTCATTTACATGTTAGAATATAATTTTCTTTTCAGCATTTACTTTTGTATTTTGATCAAATTTTTTATAACAAGAGGTGATAGTGCCACCCTAGGTACTCGAATGAGTTTGCTTGAGTGTGTAGGCATAGGTCGTACCAAAGGTGTTGATGTTATCATGTGCTCTACAGTGACCACATGCCCATGAGTAGGAGCCTAGTGTTACCCCCTCATACTAGGGGTAGCTAAGGAGATCATGTATTGAGGCCCACAGGTAGAAGACATGGAGTGTCGAGAGCCAGATTGACTAGCATAGCCCCGCAGGGTCCCTCACATTCATTGATGCATCACCATACACCACTAGCATTAGAGAAACATCCATCACACCAGCTTGGCCCCAAAGGAAAGAAGGTCTTACATCATGAGGTAATAAGTCCAATATCATGGTAAGTGTCACTCTAATAATTGAATCATTTCAATATGTTGCAAATAATTCTTTCTTGATTACAAAACGTTTTCTTGGAAATTATACTCTTTGCCTTATTTAAACTTGGTGGGTGTCATTTTTTCCTAGTAAGTTGATCACCCTCGGGAATAGGGTGCCACTGGGAGGTTCCTTTAAAATTTATCGTCTATTCATGATCATACTTATCACTTTCCATACTTCTTTCATTTCATTTCCTTGTATTTTGGGATTTCCAGGTGTACTAACCCAAGAAGGGATTGTACCTCATTTCATGGGAAGAAGGGACTGAAGGCCCAGAGGAAAATATAGTTGGAAAAATATAAAATCCAATAATGAACCTTCCATATGCTCTCCCACGAATCCCAAGAGTAATGAAATGCTTCTCACAAGAAAATATAAGGGACCCATAAAATGAATAACTAATTAATTGATCACACCAACTAGGATAGAAAGTATGTGGGTTATGCATTTCCTTTCTAGTGCCCCTTATTGTCTTCAACCTGGGAAAGCATGATCAAGTGTAACCAAGGTAGATCATGTGTGGGATTTATTTTTATTATTGCTTTGTTTAATTCCCCTCTACATGTCTTCAACTTGGAAAACACTTTAATAACTTAATATAAAATGGGCTCAGAAAAAATGTTGCATCGTAGGGAAGCACACCCTCTACAAAGGCACCCATAAATGAGACAATACAAACCCTTGTATGTCATGAGCCTCATTCCCATAATTCTCTCCCCACTCCACCTCATACTTATACATGACTTATATGTGTTTTCCTTTGGAAACATATTTGACTTGGGGATTTACTGGCCCAATAGGATGGCTTGACAACCCTCCCAAACCTAAATTTGAAAAATTGTATAAGGTATTTGAGCATTTGTTTAGTTTGAAAATGGGGGTTTGATGCACATTTTTGGGTGGTTCTATTATTATATGTGGCTTAATTTTCATGATTCTTGTGACTTATGGACCCTTAGAGTGTGTATCTATTTATATTTACATGACCTTGCCTGCTGGATAGGAATTCATGAGAAGATGACTTGATTGGGCCTTCATGGGGATTTGGAGCCCAAGGATTGATGCAAAGACCCCACATATAGGGAAAGATTGTGATCATATGGAGATGCAGGATATCAAGGATGAGCTTTCAGACGAGATCCAAACTGGACTGAAGGATTCATCTAATCTGATGGGAGATCTGGGCAAGAGACTAAGCAAGCTAGAGATTCAAGTGGAAGAACTCTCCAAATCCCTCGGCAAGATTTCTGAAGTCGCTGCTGAGGCTTCTTCCAAGACAGGACAATGAAGTAGCTCGTGGGAGCTCACGATGCTTGAACCAGGGTTATGAGGATCTCCGTCCAACTAGTATTGTAAAGTTCTTCGTTCAAGTAGTTAAGACTTCGGCATGTAACTGTGGGTTAAGTTTAATAGGCTTGCTAGCAAGAAAGTTGTAAACAGAGCTCCAGCTCTGATTTTGAATATGTACGGGTTGGCAGCCCCTCTGCCTCTTATAATAAAAACTCATAACCGATTTTGTTAAAAAAAAACTTAAACGTTGAATAAGGATGTCATTTCCTTTAGATTCACTCTGGCATGGGTAGGAGACCATCTCCCATCCCTCTCCACTTGGACACTATCCTTTGGAGGATTGGACGTCACCCTTATAGCCCATGACATCACTAGGGTTTGATGGAGATGGGTTTTTATGAGGGAGGCTTGTGGTGTGACATTTGGTACATGATGATATGATGGATGGCCTTTGGAGGCCTAGCGCCATACTACTCCATACCAACGCTTCACTTACATATCCTAACGTCACCCTAGAAGGGATGGCATCACCCTTTTTAGGGTCATTTTTTGTAAAAGTTAAATTTTGTAATTAAAAGAGAAAATTGTTGAGGTCGTCCATGTTCTATTTTTACATTGAAATTTTATGGAAAAGGGTGATATAAATACACCTTTTCCATTTCATTTTAGATGATAACTCTTCCTCACAAGAGGATTCAAGTCTGGAATTTTCTCTCTAGTGGCTCAATGGCTGAAATTTACTAGTTCGCACCTCTTGGAGTACATGCTTTTGGATGTTTCTTGGCTATTTTGTGGTGGAAAGGTCTTCAACTAGGATTTGTGATTGATTATTCTTGGTTAAGTAAGTAAAATATGAAATTTTGTTTCATGTTTGAATGGTTATGGTAAATTTTACTTGTTCATGTTGAAGATTATAATATTTCTTTATTAAACCCTAGGAGAGGAACATAAGGTGTTTCTTCCTCTCTCTAGTGTTTTCCATTTATTGAATTGTCAAGAGAATATTGTCTAGATTAGAATTCTAAAGCCCTAAGTGCTAACACTTTAGGAGTCCTATTATAGTGGCTCATTGCAAAATATATATTTCAAGTGTGCAAAAAGAAGAGGAATTCACTAGAGCCCAAAAGAGCTTGCACTCTAGCCAAAATTGAATCTTTGAGATTCAAAGCTTGGGGCCTTGAAGTGCCAACACCTCAAGACTTTATATATCCATCCTTAGACAACATTATCATTTATTTCTCCAAGTGTTTTTTGTTGTTGTAAATGACTTGATCCTAAAATCCTTAGATGTCAAGTAGTTCTTAAGAAAACACTAAACATCTGAACAGTTTCGGGAAATTAAGATCGTCTTGACTATTTACAAAATATCATGTGAAAATGCTTACTTATCCATAAACATAATTAACTGATAAATATAACTTTCGGAAATAAGAGTGCCAAAATAGAGAGCAAATAACAAGGCTCATTACACAATTTGATAACAGAGTTCACCAATATTGGGCTACATCTCTAGGTCCACTTCCAAATAGTGAAACCACTCTATTAATGCTCAAATCCTTGATACAATGATGACTTGCAATGGAAAATTTGAAGACACCCTTCAATTATTCTACTCAGATGCATAAAAAAAGGTTATCACGGAATTCCTCTCGAGATTCTAAGAAGAATGAGTATAAAATCGACTATGTTTTGAACAGGTTCTTAAAGACCCCTTTTTGCACACATAACGCGAATATGGGTCTGATACATGAAAAACTGGACTAATATCTCCATACACAACAATTTAACATAGAACCGACATCACCATCAGATTCCTCTCAAAATTCTGACAAAAATGAATATAAACACTCTATATTTTTCTCAAAGATCTCTATGGCACGCAAAATGAGGCAAATCTAAAATAGGAACACCTCTTGCATGAAAAATGAGGAAAATATGCACTTGGCACAAAATTCTATGAATCTCCTCTACAAAATGGCATGCATTTCCATTACGGTGCATAGGTTTGGTGCTAGATTTATATTTGGATAGGTCGTCCACCCAACCCCCTATATACTTGGGATGCATTTGTTACAACTTAAATAAATATTAGTTTATTTGTTATAACAAACCCAACTATTGGAAAATTGGCAGGAGCATATAATTAAGGCACTCGAATATTCTAGAATATTCCCTCATAGGTCATGGGTTCAAATCCTGTCAATCCCAACAACTTTTGATCTGCAACCCTCTTTCAGCTTGTAGAAGGTGCCACTTGGTGTCCTTTGATTGGCCCATGTGTGCACAGTCACCTGCCAATGGAGTTACTATGCCACATGTCAATTGTTGGTCTTTCCATGTCACTATACATATCCATGTCACCCAGAAGACTCGAATGCACTTTCACCATATGGCACCCTATCAGTGGTGCCACGAGGACCGTACGGATGCCAAGTCATTTGTATGGATAACACATGGTCGTATCCAACTTGTCCAACTAGGCACCAAATGTGAAAAATCTAGGTGACACATGGTACTTTGTCATGCTTCCACGTCACCATTCTAACCTCATCTATACAAACTACCTTGTCATCATTTTTCCTATTTCTTGAAAACTTCAAATGGCCATAACTTCCTCATACGACGTTCATTTGAGGTGATTCATGCGTCGTTGGAAAGATCTTGTCGATCTCTAAGAAATGGAATCATTTTCACAAGCATTTGACGCAATCATTTTTTTATCATTTCGGATCCTCCTAGATCATGCCTCCATGGCCTAAAAGGAATGTGTCTACTTGCTCTATCTTGTGAAAGAATTGATCAAACTACTCTTATGTTTTATTCTCCTAAGATTCTACTAACTCTTATTAACCCTAGCTTAGGTAAATCTACTAATTGTGTTTCTTTCATTACAAAACATTTCTACAACCATATAAATGTTGGATTACTGAGAGGTTTGGTGAATTAGTAATAGAGCAATGTAATCCTTTTTCACCATAAAGTACAAGTGTTATATCAATGTAGCATTATCATCTAATAGTTCTATAGTAAATAAGAACAAATGAGCAATCACACACATACACAGTACACCAGTTTTTTATGTGGAAACCCAAAGTAGGAGAAAACCACAGAATGATTTATCTTATATGTATTAAAGAATTACATTCATTGGAAGCACCAACTTCCTTTGTTTTCCAGTTGTAACTGGAAGGAGGCTCCAACCCCCTAATTTCTCATGATACAACCTGAGGGAAGCTCCAACTCCCCAATTCTCTGGCTACAACCAAAAGGAGGCTACAACCCCCTATGTTCTTCGGATACAACCAGAAGGTGGCTACAACCACATATCCTTGCCCCGTCCAAACGCAATGGTATATAAGTAGAATGATGGAACCACTATCACACTATCACTGTGAGATATACTGTTGTAAACCTGTACCAATCAACCTGCACCAAACAACCTGTACCAATAACCTGAACCATGCATTGGCCATGCATCAACCTGTACCTCAACCTGTAATCAACTTATACCATAAAAAATTGCATCAAACATGCACCAACCTATACCAAACAGCCTGTAATCAACCTGTACCATAAACAAGTGCATCAACCATGCACCAACCTGTACTTCAACATGTACCATGAATAAGTGCATCAACCATGCACCAAACTTGTACGAATAACCTTTCACAACAACCTGTCCAAACAACCTATCACAATAACCTATCTCATCAATCTTATCAACCAAATCAGATCTACTCACCAAGATCAATCACCAAGAAAACTCTAAAATATGTGCATCAACCAATCATAACACAACAACTCATAATCATCACCAAGATCAATATGTACTTCTAATAATAAACCAATACAAGTATGCTACATCATCCATAAACCATGTGTCAACAATACTACTAACAAGTTCGTCCAACCATGTACCAAGTATGTACCAATCATGTATAAACTACTCATCAACTATGACTCATCAAGATGTACCAACATCATCAACTATACACCTCATGTATGTGCTAACTCATCAACTTGTTGTTTCAACCATGTACCCAACATGTACCTCAACCAAAAGCCCTCATCAATTTCATCATAAAAATATGATTTGTAACTCTATAATAGACCTGGTGTATATGATCACATACCTACAAACCTTCCTTAACTTTAACAACAAGAGACTAGCATTTTCATCAAACTTTACTTTAGTCTCACATGACTAGTTTTGGATTAGTCAACAAACCTAACTTGAAATAATCATAACTATGTACCTGTAATGAATAAAGATATGAAAATAGTACACAATGTTCTTCAGTGTGTTTTATGCAATTCCTCCATGTGGAACTACTTGGAACCTCTCAGAAAAGGAGTTATAGCAAAATTGACATACCTTGTTGAATTTTGGCTTAGTTTAGAGAGCGAAATTGTAGAGCGTGCCCCACACGAAATATTTGTTGTATGGATCTTAAAATTGTACACAGAATACTAAAAATTGTACTCTAACCAACACATTTGGTCTTACTGAATTTGGATCTGTTATGAAGACGTTATGATGTTTTTACCAGAAACACTCATTTTAGACTAGTTTTAGGGTGAGCCACAAACCCTATTTTCCACGGAGTGTAACTCCAAAAATACAATGACCCACAAGATGAAATCCGTACCAAAACTACTTGGATATGTTTCCTCAATGGCCTCCCAATTTCGCGGTCTAAATCATTCTATAAAAAATGGTTTTGCGAAAATGGTGAGATGACCTATAAATAACATACCTTAGAAAGCATCATCAAAAAAAATTATCCTCCCTTGAATTTAAGCCTTCTTTACTTCACCTTCCCTCTAAAATTTGGCTTAGATATCCTTTGGTTACCTCAGTCACCTGTAGATATTCAATATGCTCAAGTGTAATTAAAATGAGAGAGCCTTGCCTCATATTTATACTTTCATGTAGCTTCCTCAAGGGGTTACCTTTTAACCATCTTAACCCAATTTCCTTATTTTATGGCTAACCCACTTCTAACCACTTTCCATAATTAGAAATTTCTCCATTTAATTTATTATTTAAATAATCCTCCTTGAATTTTTCACTTCACTTTATTATTTAAATAATTCTCTTTGACTTTTTCACTTCACTTTATTATTTAAATAATCCTCTTTGACTTTGTCACTTCACTTTATTATTTAAGTAATCCTCTTTGACTTTGTCACTTCACTTTATTATTTAAATAATCATCTTTGACTTTGTCCCTTCACTTTATTATTTAAATAATTTCTTCTTTGCAAGCACTTTGACTTCTTTGACCTTTTGGGGCTTCAAGCCAACATATGAGGGTCCTCCAAATTCGTAAGGCCATAACTCTCAAACCGTGAGGAGTTATGTGACGTTCCACATACCACCAGAAATGGAATGACATGTACTATCCATCTAGAATAGTATTACCTGAAAATATATCAACACTCATACCATTATACATCAAATAAACTTGGGTCCATTACCCAAACCTGGGTTCTCCAACTTCACATGGCCATAACTCTCTAACCGTGAGGAGTTATGTGATGTTTCACATACCACCATAAATGGAATGACATGTAATACCCAAGTAGAATAGTCTTACCTTCAAATATATTAAAACACATACCATTATAAATCAAACAAACTTGGGTCCATTACCCAAATCTTTGTGCTACCGAAATTTGCTACCGGACTTTCTCCAAGGGTTGACATCAATCACTAAGGGTTGACATCAATCTACAATATCACTCTCCAATGGTTGATATCAATGAAAACCAACAATACATACCAATTGTCCATCAACCTAAGACAATTTTTTGACAATCTCCCCCTTTGTCATTGATGGCAACACCAACATTGATGGAAAAACGTAGTCATGCTAACATTCATGCTTATACTCCTCATCAATGTTTCGATCTCTCCCCCTTTGACATCAATGACAAACGGTATCTCCCTTTGGGGTTGCTCCGCTTGACTGAACTCTCCTTGGTTTGTTCCCCCTATCTACATGCCTTTGTGCTCTCTCTTCAAGCATTTATATCCTGCATCTGACAAATCTCTCCCCCTTTGTCATCAATGGAAAAGTTATATTTCCATCCGGGTTTGCTCCCCCTAACTGAATTGTCCTTGGGGATACTCCCCCTGACTGAACTCTTCATGAAACTCATCTCCCAACCTGAATTTTCCTATTTATGGTGCTTCCTCGTGTACATATAAGACATATAAGATAAGCATTAATTTTGGAGTAGAAATTACTCCTATTCTCTGGCGAAGATACTCAAAGGCTTCCCATGGAAGAGATTTTGTAAATATGGCTGCCACTTGTTCTTTTGTGCCCACATATTCAACTTTGATGTTCTTCTCTGCAACATGTTCCCATATAAATTTATACTTGATTGGAATGTGCTTCATCTTGGAGTGCATCACTAGGTTATTTTAGATACTGATGGTGCTTGTATTATCACAATATATTGGAATGGCCTCATCATACTCAACATGTATATCTGTCATAGTTTGTTTCATCCATAGAACCTTTGTACAACATGATGTTGTTGCAATATACTCTGCCTCGGCTGTAGATAAAGATATCGATGATTATTTCTTTCTTAGCCATGATACTAAACACTCACCCAAGTAGAACGTTGCTCCATTGGTGCTTCGTCGGTCATCAATGCAACCTTCCCAATCTGCATGTATGCAATAGTGATAAATCCTTTCCTTTTGGATACCATAATCCAAACTCTTATGTTCCTTTGAGATATATGAAAATCCTCTTCACTGCTAATACATGTGATTCCTTTGGTGTTGCTTGAAATCATGCCACCTGTACAACTGTCTACATTACATCTGGTCTGGATGTTGTCACATATAGTAGGATACCAATCATTGACTCGTATTTCCTCTGATCTGTAGACTTTGAATCATCATATTTGCTCAACTTGGAACTAGTTTGCATAGGAGTGATAATTGGTTTGCAATATTCCATTCTGAACCTCTTTAGCATTTCTTTGATATACTTGGTTTGAGAAATAAAAATTCCTTGGTTTCTTTGACATATCTGAATACCCAGAAAGAAGGATATTTCTCCAATTAATGACATTTCAAATTCATTCTGCATGTCCTTTGAAAATTTCTTGATGTATAGTTTGTTGTCTACACTTCCTTTTATGAACCCTGCATGTTGTAGATATTTATCCAATCTAGAGTATCATGCTCTTGTCCACTTTCATATATATGTCCAAACCTTCTAATTATTCTTACAAATTCATCTATGTCCATACTTTCCAAGACTCTAATTGTGCAATTGTCCATAATGTTGACCCATTTATCACTATACTATATGGAAGTCTTGATTAATCTATCAAACTACACTTCTGTTAACTGACTGCTCTGGATATTTCTTCTCAAACTATGCAAGCTTCTCAAAGGATGGTTCTTTGGTATGTCACATCTATCGCATAGACTCCCCCTATCTAATATTCATATTACCTGGGAGTCTCTAAGTCGGATGGCTCAGAAAAATTCCTTCTCTGATGTGTATTCATCATCATCTCCATTGGTAGATTCATCATCTCTCTGAGCTCTGACTTCTTTCTTTTTGTCTATTGATTCATATTTCACTGCAATACATGAAATTACAATCTCTTGAACCTATTCCTTATTTACTTGTCCTTCTTTTCTTTCATTTATTTTCCAAACCTTCCTATAGCTGACATCCTTCTTTTTCTCTATAGATTTTTCTTCATCTAGTTTTATTGCCAATCTTGCGATCTCTGGGACCTAGTCTTTGTTCACATGTTCTTCATGTTTTATTATCCATACTTTTTTATATCTGGTATCAGTGTTCTCTTTCATGGAAGTATCGATCATGCTTATACAATCACAAGCTATGTGTCCATAGTTATGACATTTGTAACATTCAATGTTACGTGGGGCCAAATAGGCATTTCTTGCTTGAACATTTCTTTTATAATCCTTGCAATCTACAACCTTATGTCCAAAGTTAGTACATTAAAAACAATGACCATAAAATAAATTTGCATACCTGGGAGTGAATGATCTTCTTTGTGGTGCAGTCCTTCTGAATTTTTGCCTTGACTGATCATGATCATGATTGAAGCTTCTTTGTGGCTTGAACATGGATGGTATTCTTGAAGATGTATCTTTATTAGTTTTCTTAGATTTTGGTTGACCATGATTCCTTCCTTTGAGTACTTCTGCATAACTCTTTCTATTTTCTTCATTCTTCTTTTCTAGAAACATAGAGTGATTTTCTTCATTCTCTACAAATGATGTGGATGTTTCTATCTCTTCAATGTTCTTGTTGAGCTTAACGATTTTGACTCTTAGTGTGACAACTTCTTATTCAAGATTATCAACCTCTTCTTCTTTCTTCATTATCTGAGACTTCATGACCTCTTTTTTTCTCTTTGCTTCTTCAAGTTGGATTTTCAATGTAATTATTTATTCTTCCAGTCTTCTCTCTTCTTCATCAAACTCTTCCTCAAGTTGGTTTAAGTCATTGGTTCTTTCCTTGTGATGATCCATCAATATCTTTTCTCTCTTTCCTGCTTCTTCCTTTTGTGTTTCTATGTTGACTTCTAAACATTTATTTTGATATTCTAGAGTTTCTTCAATTCTTCTAGCCTCTTCTAGTTGAGCTCTTAAATTATTGATGACATGTTGATCTTTTTCAAAACCTTGAACACTTTCCTTTTGCTTCATCAATTATTTCTTGGATAACTTGTTTTATTCTCTTTCTTTCTTTAGATATTCAATTGCACTGATCAATTTTTCTTTGTAATCAACTTATTCTTCTTCATACTCTTCCTCTTCTTAATATTTATGACATGATGAGCATCTTGTATCTGCATCTTCTTTGGCATTTTCGGAATCTGTGATGGGTGAAGAATATATGTCATGTAAATTATCCCAAACTTCTTTGGATGATGAACATTTACCAACCTTTTCTCTTACCGGATTAGGTAATCATTCCCAGATGAAATCCATTGTTATTTTGTTATTCTTCTTCAATTCCTTCTTTCCTGTAGTCTTTGACCTTTCTAAACTATCATATCTTGTAACAACTGATAGCCAAATATAATGTCCATGTCCCTGTAAAACTACTTCCGTCCTTCTGCTCCACATCTCATACTTAAAACCATTTTGACCATTAAACATTGGTACTCCATTCTCAAAATAATCCATGATCTCCTTCCAGTGGTTAAATTGTTTCCTGAAGGAACCTGCTATGATACCAGTTGTTGGATTACTGAGAAGGGGATTGAATTAGTAATAGAGAAATGTAATCCTTTTTCACCATAAAATGAAAGTGTTATAGCAATCTAGAACTATCATCCAATAGTTGCAAAGTAAATAAACAATGAACAAATGAGCAATCACACACATACACAGTACACCAGTGTTTTACGTGGAAACCCAAAGAAAGATAAAACCATGGAATGCTTTTTCTTATATGTCTTTAAGAATTACATTCATTGGAAGCACCAATTTCCTTTGTTTTCCAGCGGCAACTGGAAGGAGGACCCAACCCCCTAGTTTCTCAGGCTACAATCTAAGGGAAGCTACAACTCCCCAATTCTTTTACTACAAAAAGAAGGAGGCTACAACCCCCTATGTTCTTCGTCTACAATCGGAAGGTGGCTACAAACACCTTTCCTTTCCCCGTCCAAATGCCCTGGTATATAAGTAGAATGATGGAACAATTGTCACACTAACACTGTGAGATATACTGCTATAAAACTGTGCCAATCAACCTACCATAAACAAGTGCATAAACCATTCACCAACCTATACCAAACAACCTATAATCAACCTGTACCATAAACAAGTGCATCAACCATGCACCAACCTATACCTCAACATGTACCATGAATAAGTGCATCAACCATGCACCAAACCTGTAAGAATAACCTGTCACAAAAACCTGTCCAAAAAACCTATCACAACAACATGTCTCATCAATCTTATCTACCAAATCAGATCTACTCACCAATATAAATCACCAAGAAAACTCTCAAAGATGTTCATCAACCAAGCATAACACAACAACTCATAATCATCACCAAGATCAATATGTTGTTCTAATAATATACCAATAAAAGTATGCTACATCATCCATAAACCATGTGTCAACAATACTACTAACAAGTGCCTCCAACCATGTACCAAGTATGTACCAATCATGTATCAACTACTCATCAACTATGACTCATCAAGATGTA
>ML811566.1:85007-103689 GCA_009831015.1 Picea engelmannii | reverse complement strand
GTATGAGCAAATGGATAGCATGCTAGGGTTGATTAAAGACATTGTTGAGCCTAAAGATGTCAACATGTATAACCTTATTCGTGTAGAAGTGGAAAAACGGTGGGAAATGCTAAATATTCCACTACATGCCTTAGCATACGTGCTAACACCGAAATATTATCATGTATCATGGCTTTCAACACCAGCACCTGGTGGTGGGACCAAGAAAAAAACGCACCAAGATCCAAAGGTTCACGCAGGTAGAAATTTTTTCAAACAATTTCTTTATAATAATTTTTACTTATGGTTTATGTTCATTTCAATTTTCTACTTATGGTTTATATTCATAATTCATTTCTATTTATGATAAATTATAATTGTTGCAGGTGATATGAAAGCATTAGACAAATTGGCCCCCGACGAGGAGGAATGTGACAAGATACATCAACAATTGAGCCAATACATGCTTGGCCAAGGTGCCTTTGGGACCAACCATGTAGTAAGAGATCGAGGGAATTTGAGTTCTCTTGCGTGGTGGAACATTTATGGCGCTGGCACCCCACAGCTCCAACGTTTGGCAACACTAGTGCTTTCCCAGGTGGTGAACACTTCTTCTGCAAAGAGGTGTTGGAGCACCTACAGTTTCATCCACAACATCAAAAGAAACAGGTTGAATGCAGGCCGGGCAGAGAGCTTGGTTTATGTTCATCACAACTTGCGATTGTTGTCCCATTACTGTGAGGAGGCAAAGGAGGATAAAAGCTTGAAGCGTTGGGACAACCATCCAGAGGAGGATAATTTGGAGGATGGGGTAATGCTTTTAGAGCAATTGGAGAATGCTCTTTTTTATGATGATGATCATGCTGAGATGCCACCCCCAGCTACTACCCAGTTCTTGGTCCCCCTATTCAGGACTCCAGTAGCAGGGCCTTCATCTTCATCTATACATGTTGCACAGTTTCGTCCTTCTCATGCTCCTCCACTACCACCACGTGGAGGCATACGTAGCAATCGTGTTGGTGGAAGGAGGATGGGATAGTTGTTTGATGTTTCTCCTTTTTCATTACTTTACATGTCAGTCTATAGATGATAGATTCATAGCATTTAGCAATTAGACTCTAGAGTCTAGCACAATTTAAACTTTATTGTTTTGGACCTTTCGATCTTCATAATTCAGTTCAGATAGCCTATTTTGTAATCATAACTATTTGGTCATGACTCATGTTATTGTTGACAGTTGCTAGATGACTGATTTCATTCCATAACTTAATGGTCTACTTTTTATTATATGGCTTAAAATTTGTATGTTGGTTTGTAAGTTTGTAATTGCTAGATTCTACATGGTTGATGCAAATGATTAATCATTGATGTACTACTACTTACTATTATGGATGCCATTTTAATGTTACAATGTACAAATATGCATGTTTTCATACATTCTACAGCTAATTTGTCTTTCTGCATGTTTTTTTAAATATAAATGCAATATATATAAAAAAAAATTATATATATATATATAGTAGACGCTTTCGGGACACTTCACTCCTGAAGATTTTTTGAAAATGACGCTCTCGACGCTCCACTTCCTAAAAACGTTCCCGCTTCACTCCGCGCTCTGGCAACATTGATATGAAGTCTTCAGAGAAAACCAGTGTTCCATGACAAACCGAAGTACATTGAGATCGAGCATTATATTCTCCGTGATGAAGTCCAAAAGAAAGAAGTGGTTCTCCAATATATCTCCACATAAGAGCAGATAGCAAATATTTTGGTAAAGCCTCTGTCCAAAATGAAAAGTTTGCGTACTTAAGAGACAAGATGGGGCTCGTGGAGACGACTTCCTTATTGAAAAAGGAAGAGATTACTCCCAGGTTGGGAGGGAGCACTGATATGTTATTGATTTATGGACAGTCATTTTTCAATTCGAAAAATGGTCCAGAATAAGCAGTTATTTTCCAATTCGAAAAGTGGTTTGAGATTTCTGACGGAGAGGCATTTTCCAGTTCGGAAAATGGTCCAGATCAGACAGTCATTTTCGTAATGAAAATGGCCCGATAGATTGCGGATGTACCATAGACAGTGATTCCCCTTATGGCCAATGTGGGGGAATGATCTAGGACAGTCATTCTTCTTGGCAGTCACTCTAAGTAGTGGTCAAGTAGAATGGTCCGCCTCACCTTGCAGTCATTATTTCGAAGTTCACAATTGTGAGCAGTTTCGAAGAATGGTTTGTTTTGGAGGTTGGTGCAGGACACTCATTTTCATAGGAAATGGTCCGGACAGTCATTCCCTAGGGCAGACTCGTTCTCTCTAGGTTGCACTGTGATTAGTGCCGGAGGAATGGCCCAGTTAGGTGAATCGTCCAGGTTCAACAATCAGGGACAGGCATTCCCTAAGGCAGACTCATTCTCTCCAGGTTGCAATATGATTAGCGCAGGAGAAATGGCCCAGTTAGGTGAATGGTCCAAGCTCAAAAATCAGGGATAGTTAATCTTCTATGCTTGCGAAGAATAGTTCAGATAGCCCATGGCTGATGTTTTACCTTCTGAGGGCAGATGTTCTTCCAGATCTCACAGATATGAGTGGAAGAATGGCCCAGATGACTCAGTTTATATCATGATATTGTTTTATGCAGGTTGATATCAGATGATATGATTGTTGTAGAGACTGTATGTCTCTGGACAATAGATGTATGCTAATGTGGTGGATGTGTTCCACTGGTTGTGACTATGTGTCACTGATTAAGTAGTTGTGTGCTACTTGGTGTGGTTGTGTACCACTCGATAGTAGTTGTGTACTACTATGGATAGACACAGTTGTGTTCTATTGAATGGCATTGTTCTGATTGCCATGAAGACTACCAGTAGTATTGGAAATGATTACCAGCTAGCTGGATAGTCAGTGTGTTGGTGGATAGACATTCTCCAGGAGGAAAATGGTCCAAGACATTTATTCTTCTAGGACATATGTCCAGATTAGAAGAATAGTCCTTGTAGCCCATGGCATGGCTTCCAGCGTCTGTTGGAACAGTTATTCTTCTAGGACATATGTCCGGATTAGAAAAATGGTTATTGTATCACTATGTGTAGTGAGTGACTTATTCAGCATCATGCCTGATTACTCAGATGGAGTATGGCTTCAAGAGATGATGCAGTTGATGCTATCAGATAATATTGATAGTGATGATGGTGCTCATGATTTAATCATGAGATAGCCTGTGTGGCTATGATGATGCTACCAGTTGAATGGCATGTTTGTGCTCAAGACCATTGTTTTCAATACCTCCCTAGCTAGGAGGGAGTGTTGATATTATGGTAGCTACAGGAGGTATTAACCTCCACGTGTAACCTTGACAAGACTAGAATATTTCGGGAAGCAAGAGAAACCCCAAAGCTTTGAACAATAAGCCTAGAAGACAAGTCGGCTAAAGATATTAATTTAATATTGAGTTTTAGCCCCCAGGAAGAGAAGTCGGCCCAGACAGCTAACAAGGAATAGTATAAATATAGAGCGTTAGAGCTCATTTAGCACACACTCACTCGCAAATGCAAAAATTTAGTTGTGCGCAAGTTTGGAGAGTAGTTGTGGCTGCAGTTACTGCAACTTGTATTTTTGGTTTTAGGCTTGGACTCTCTCTTGGTTATGGTTTGGACTTTCTGCTTGGTACGCTAGCTCTGGAGAGTGATACGCTACCTTGATTGGCTATTAGGCCTATGGTTTGCTTCCGGAATTATTCTCTATCAAGGTTAAAGTGCTTGGGGGTGGCTTCGGCCTATGGTTGAGTGACAATATTGTTATATTGTCTATGGTGAAACGAGCACACCTACTTTTCTAACGATGTCCTCATGAATGTACTGATGATTTTGTTGAGGGTCATCATTTGGTTGTGGTAACCATCAATGATAGCCAGTATAATCATGCAGAAAACCAAACCAAGAAATATTTGGACGCCTTTTTGGAAAAGACCAAAACAGAGCACTAAAGCATGTTCCTAAATCACTTGATCCAGAATAAACTGTGGTTGGTGAAGATCAAACAAATGAATGCCGATAGAAATATGCAAGAAATATAACAAAATAAATGAAGCAAGGCACTAAATAAAAGACGCATTAACAACTAACAAAATTGAGCCGAGCAATCAATGGCCAAACTGGCGACCAATGGGCAGAACCTAATCTTGCATGTATATGGTGGATTTATGAATGTTTGTTGTCTTTACTGGCCTACGCTTGCCTTAGAATTGGTAAGTAACTGTTCTCGTGAATGTACTGATGATTTTGTTGAGGATCATCATTTGGTCGTGGGGAGTTTATGAGAGAAATGGGTCTATCTGAAATGGCTATGGTGAAACAAAAGAGTGAAGTCGCAGTAAAATATTTTTCTGACACTTAATGTAACAGAAGTTACAGAACCAATGACAATAACTTTAGCTAACTAAATGACCTACAGACCGTATTTTCGACAGATCGTAGTTAGGTATCCCAGAAACCCCCTAAGCAGGAAAAAACTAATTCCCCAAGTTCATGTTTAAAGGTCAGTAAAAATACCTGATGTTGCAGAACCCATAGTTGTCATGGCTCACAACAGGGTTTCAGAGATCTGTCCTAATCACTCGGATCTAAGTGCCAAAGCCAAATCTGTATTCACACGGATCAGATCTGGGTTCTTACACACATCAGACCATGACACAGGCATCCTATATCGCACTAAATACTCAGAATCCAAGGCCGAAAGCTGCAAAAAGCAATGAAACTGAGGACGAGCACCATTCTCTTATAGCTGACGATTGTTGTTACACTGTTACAGGTAACTTTTGAATGATAGAAACATATAAAATTCATCATCCTAACATGCAAGGAATTATGTCTGTATTTTAATTAATTTCTTCATTAATCGCTAACTTGCTGGAATTATGTTTGTAAAAGTAATCTTCATTGAGCTTTTTGAGTTTATGAGAGAAATGGATCTATTTGAAATGGCTATAGTGAAACAAAAGAGTGTAGACGCAGTAAGAGATTTTTCTGACACTTAATGCAATAACTTTAGCTAACTAAATGACCTACAGACCGCCCTTCCCACATATCGTTGTTGGGTACATAGGAAAACCCTAGGCAGAAAAAACCTATTTCCCCAATCCCATTTAATGTTTAAAGGTCAGTAAATATACCTGATGTTGTTGAACACGCAGTTGCCATGGCTCGTAACAGGGTGTCAGAGCTCTGTTCTCAGCGCTCGGACCTAAGTGTCAAAGCCAAATCTGTATTCACGTGGATCAGATATGGGTTCTTACACACATCGGGAGAGTGATAAAGGCATCCTATATCCCACTAAATGCTCAGAACCCATGTCCAAAGCTGCAAAAAGCAATGAAACTGGGCGCAAGTGTCATTCTCTTCTGGCTGCCGATTGTTGTTACACTGTTCCAGGTAATTTTTGAATGAGAGAAACATATTAAAGTCATCGTCCAAACACGCAAGGAATTATGTCTGTATTTTAATCCATTTCTTCATTTATCGCTGACTTGCTGGAACTATGTTTGTAAATGTAATCTTCATTGGGCTTTTTTAGTTTATGAGAGAAATGGGTTTATCTGAAATGGCTATAGTGAAACAAAAGAGTGTAGACACAGTAAAAGATTTTTCTTATGAGAAATGGAGCTATCTGAAATGGCAATAGTGAAACAAAAGAGTGTAGACACAAGTAAAAGATTTTTCTGACAATGTAGCAGAATCAATGACCATAACTTTAGCTAACTAAGTGACCCACAGATGGCAGTTGGGTATCCCGGAAAACCCTAAGCAGAAAAAACCTAATCCCCAGAATCAATTGCAATAACTTTAGCTAACTAAATGACCCGCAGCAGTTGGGTATCCCGGAAAACCCTGAGCAGAAAAAGCCTAGTTCCCAAGCCCATTAAAAGTTTGCATGTCAGTAAAAATACCTGCTGTTACAGAACCCGCAGTTACCGTGGGTTGAACCTGCGACCGAGCGTGCCCGGAATCCTCATGGATCCATCGAATATCGGCCAGTATAGTCCAACAGTCCACCACGACAACTATGATGAACCGAACCCTTTACTTTTGATAGTTGATATCAACCCAAAAACATGGCCATATTCTAAACGTTTTACGACGACAACTATGATGAACCGAACCATTTACTTTTGATACTTGATATCGACCTAAAATCATGGTAATAGTCTAAACGTTCTACGAAATTATTTTTTTCTAGTGATATTTTTTTGGAGATATTTGTTCAATATGCAAGAAATATTTTTTTGGAGATATTTGTTCAATATGCAAGAAATTGTTAGATCCCAAGAATTGAGTGATTATTTCTATATAATTTAAGTGTCTTAAGGATTTTTTAGGGTGCTGAATCTATTTCTACATTTAGAAATGGATTTTAAACAACAAAAAATAATGATTTCGTGCAAATTTATATCGTCGGATTCTGATGAAAAAAACATTTTGTAAAGTAGTTAGACAACGCCAAAAACATGCAACAACTAAGATGAACCGAACCCTTTGTTTTTTATAGTTGATATCTACCAAAAACCATGGATGTGATAAGTCTATCGTTGAATATACTAGCAAGTGCTCCCTAAGGTGCAAAATGTACACCATTTCAAAGTGGAGAGATTGAAAATTTTTATTTAAAATTATATTTGGGATTGGAACAATGGGACATGCTGAAGTTGAAAAATGACTAATCCACGTTAAATTTTGTTGAGGTAATCTTTTTTTTTGCTAAGCATTTGTTAAATAAAAACACAATGGATTCAACAAAATATAATTGCTACTTTTAACTTTTGGGAAAAAGTAAGATGGTAAGAGGGGGGCCTTTCCAAAAGTCTGTTTGTTTCTAGAATTACAAAAAAGTGGAGAAAAGAAACTAAAAGCACGAAAGGAACAATACAAACATATAAAACATATTGAATGCATAATAATACATGCATTTTTCTAGGGATGTTGATTTAAAAATTTTCAATGGTGTCATAGAATAAGGACTATTGAATTTCAACCTAGCCTAGGAGAGATTAATGGTGTATAATTTGAAAGTGAATGCATATGAATGTTAAAAAACAATAACAAAAAAAATTACCCAATTAATAAATGACAACAAAGAAGAAACCAAGCCATTGTAAGGGGAAGTATAAAGTCCTCAATTTTCCCAAAGCATGCAGTAAAGAGTAGTGACTTGTGTAAGGTATCTAGAGCCTTATTCAATAGAGAAGCATATGGCGCAACTGATGTAGACATTCTTTGTCCTCGTACAACATCAACATCCATGTTCCTATTGTTCCATGTTCCCTTTCTCCTCTCTTGACTGATAAATAATGAAAACATCAACAAGAATAGCGTTGCAAGCAAAATGCCACGCTACATGCATCTCCAATTCAAAGCAAGATCTACATCTCATGAAAGCATCAAAGATGGCTTCAACAAGAGTTTGGATCATATGCAGAAAGAAGTGAAAGTCATGTGAACATTTAGATTAGATTAGATTAAATTATTCTAGATCAAGGTGCAAGAACTCCACTTGTGTGTTAGATCGCATCAATTGTGCTTAAAGGAGTAGTAAACAAAATGTAACTATTGGCAATGCATTATTTCATACAGGGAGGGTTTCATGGCTTCCACCACTATGTGCTTCACTTGCCTTAGAGAGCGGGGGTCTATCGTTATGTTGATAAAAATGAGATTATTGCAAGAAGAGTGCATTAAGGAGAAGAGTTGTTGGTTGATACTTAGAATTCTAAACATTGAAATAAGAAAACAGATTAATAATTGAAAGTAGAGAATATGTGAGTATATGTGCTACCTAGAGAAGTCGGTTAGTTGTGAGAAATGAATACTTTGTTGTGTTGTTTGTTGTTTTAAGCCATGTTGTGTAGCGTAATTTCAAATTGAGTTTAAACATAAGTGTTAAAAGGTTTGTTGTAGTTTTTGTGGCTAGTGATCTAGCGGGTATGTTGCATTGTTGGCTTGATCTGTAAATCGACCCTAATGTGTCGAGGAATTCAAACAAAACTACACCAAGCATGGGTATTTGTGGCAATCCCCTCTATCTCAATCCTTGAACATGACATAACTACTTCCTTTTTTTGGGGGGGGGTAATCCGGATTATTTTCGGCACGAAATGAGATCGGAGATATAATAAAGAAATGCACAGAGATATCGCAGATGTTCAATAATATAACAGAAATGTATCAGAGATGCAACCATAAACACAGATATACAGTAATACACGATTTCTATTAATGAAAGAAATGTACAGAGGCTGTAAAAATACAGAGTGAAAGACTCGCTAGAATGGTGGCAACTTATCTCTGAGAAGAGATGTGACGACTACTCGCATTCACAAGAAGATGGTTACAATGAGGCTCTCAAGGCCTTTTTACAATAAACCGAGATGCCAAAAACCCTAGACATCCAAAAACCTAACCCTAGGATATGAAGCGCCAAAAGTCATGTGGGCCCCGTTTGGGTAAGTTGGCGCATCAACTTCCCGGGGTCGTAACTTTTGCATACGATCTCCGTTTTAGGCATGTGATAGCTTGTTGGAAAGGTATCATCGAGGAGATTCATTTTGGGGGCTCAATCATGCCTTTGGCTATCATTGAGAACCTCGATCTCGAAAAACCTTCATTTAGGCCCTCAAAATGGCCCCGGAAGTTAAAACCTACTAAAAATAGTAAATTGTCAAAATTGCCAGAAAGTTGTTTTGAGCCAGTTGGAAAAGGTGGGCGGCCATCGATATCCACTTGGATCAATCCTCCCTCCCTAGGAAGCAATGGTCTCCATTGCGTTGAGTTCCCAGGGGAGAGGGAAAAGCATTTGTTGAATCTACATCTTGGTGAGTTGCTTGTCTTGTTGGAGATGTCGCACTGCTCAGTTTGTGGAAAGCTGTCATGAACCTGTTGCGGTTGAGGCTGCTCAACAAGTCGAGATACATGAGAGGATGATGTGCAGAAGGAATCTTTGCACTTTGCTGCGGCCTTGTCGACCTGCTTCTGTTGGATAGAAGGTGTTTGGGGCAAGGCTGTAGTGGTTGCAGTGTCCTTTTGTTCTCCTTTTGAACAGATTGTGAAGAAGCTGAATTTTGCAGTATGAGATACTACCTTGCGGCACTTTTTAGGTGGAATAGTAGTCGGAACTACCTCTGGTATTCTGTAGAGATGACCCCCCAAAGTAACAATGACACTACGGGGTCGAGACTCATAAACAACATGGCATCTCCACATATATGGTTGGCCCAAGAGAACATCACAGACATCCAGTGGGGCAACATCACATCATACCTCATCCTTGAAGGGTTGGATGCCGTATGACAATCAACACTGTTGGTTGACACGGAGATCTCGTCCTTGCCAAAGCCACCCGATGTTGTATGGTTGTGGGTGTGGTGTTGTCGATAATCCCAACTGTTTGACGACCTCTGTTGAGATGAGGTTCTTCTGGCTTCTGCTATCAACAATAAAATGCAGCGGGGTCCCCTTCACCCACATCTGTGAATGAAAAAGGCTCTCCCCCTCTTCAGGATCTGTTGGTTCTTCTGGTTGAATTGCTGCGGTCGCGACAATAGCAGTGGGGTCTGCGTCAATGATCTGTCCTTTGCCATTATTTTCAGAATTAGATTATGAATCAGGGTTCGGCTCCTTCTCTTTGATCTCGGCCACCAATGATTGTTTTGAGCGACATTCATCGATGTTGTGCCAGGGGCTTTTGTGGAAATCGCACCATTTTCCAGTTTCCTTCTTTGTCTTCCCGTGACCCTTCTTTTCATGTGGCTTTTCGGGAGACTGTTTGTTAGGGGTTTCTTTGTCATACTTTGGTTGTTGTGGATTTGCAGAAACAAAATCCCATTTGTTCTGGTGCTTAAATTTCTGTTCGATTTTAACAGCATATCGATAGGCAGCACCGAGTGATGAGATGTCTAGAAAATCCATTTCAGTTTGGATGTATCTGTGTAGAGCCCCACAATATTTCAGAACCAAATGTCGTTTAGAGTCTTTGATACCTAGCTTGGTGCGTAAGGTATGGAAGGTATTGGTGAACTCTGGAACTGCTTGGCCCCTCTCTTGCTGCAGTGTGGTTCATCTCATGTATTGGTCCTCATAGTTTCCAATAGGGTAATATTGTTCATTTACCGCATCCACAAAAAAATCCCAAGTGGGATCGACCCCATATATTCTAGACTCCTCTGTGGAAATTTGCTCCCAGTAAGTTTCCCACCAATGTTTGACATGAGGGAGAGATTTAAGGAGTACAAAGGTGATCTTTTCTTTGTCGGAAAAATTGTGAACAGAGAAATAACCTTCTAGCAGAGTTAACCATTTTTCTAGGGCTTCTGCATCTATTCGTCCTTCAAATACAGGAATATCAAAATTAACTTGTACCTTGAAAGGCGAGGTGCCTCCAAAGTGGTCACTTGATGAAGATGTGCCTGATGCTATCGGCAGGCGTTTAAGGATGTGGGCAAAATTCTCCATCATTTCGTCCCTCTGTCGCGTGAGAGCTTGCTCAAGCAACAAATTGATAGAATCGTCTGCTCCGTCGATTTTCTTTTCTTCCGCCATTGAGGGTTTCTTGGGTGTGCGAGAGCGATTGTCTTCAAGAGAGACAAGCTCGAGACCCAACTTGCTATACTCTGACCTCGTCGGCGACATGCACTGAAAAAAACAATCAAGAGCAGCCTGCTCTGATACCACTGATTCGGATTATTTTCGGCACGAAATGAGATCGGAGATATAATAAAGAAATGCATAGAGATATCGCAGATGTTCAATAATATAATAGAAATGAATCAGAGATGCAACCATAAACACAGATATACAGTAATACACGATTTCTATTAATGAAAGAAATGTACAGAGACTGTAAAAATACAGAGTGAAAGACTCGCTAGAATGGTGGCAGCTTATCTCTGAGAAGAGATGCGACGGCTACTCGCATTCGCAAGAAGATGGTTACAATGAGGCTCTCAAAGCCTTTTTACAATAAACCAGGATGCCAAAAACCCTATACATCCAAAAACCTAACCCTAGGAGATGAAGCATCAAAAGTCATGTGGGCCCCGTTTGGGTAAGTTGGCGCATCAACTTCCCGGGGTCGTAACTTTTGCATACGATCTCCGTTTTAGGCGTGTGATAGCTCTTTGGAAAGGTATCGTCAAGGAGATTCATTTTGGGGGCTCAATCATGCCTTCAGCTATCATAGAGAACATCGATCTTGAAAAACCTTCATTTAGGCCCTCAAAATGGCCCCGGAAGTTAAAACCTGCTAAAAATAGTAAATTGCCAGAAAGTTGTTTTGAGCCAGTTGGAAAAGGTGGGTGGCCATCGATATCCACCTGGATCAATCCTCCCTCCTTAGGAAGCAATGGTCTCCATTGCGTTGAGTTCCCGGGGGAGAGGGAAAAGCATTTGTTGAATCTGCATCTTGGTGAGCTGCTTGTCTTGCCGGAGACGTCGCGCTGCTCAGTTTGTGGAAATCTGTCACGAACCTGTTGCGGTTGAGGCTACTCAACAAGTCGAGATACATGAGAGGACGATGTGCAGAAGGAATCTTTACACTTTGTTGCGGCCTTGTCAACCTGCTTCTGTTGGATAGAAGGTGCTTGGGGCAAGGTTGTAGTGGTTGCAGTGTCCTTTTGTTCTCCTTTTGAACAAATTGTGAAGAAGCTGAATTTTGCAGTATGAGATACTACCTTGCGACACTTTTTAGGTGGAACAGTAGTCGGAACTACCTCTGGTATTTTGTAGAGATGACCCCCCAAAGTAACAATGACACTACGGGGTCGAGACTCATAAACAACATGGCATCTCCACATATATGGTTGGCCAAAGAGAACATCACAGACATCCAGCGGGGCAACATCACATAATACCTCATCCTTGAAGGGTTGGATGCCGTATGACAATCGACACTGTTGGTTGACATGGAGATCTCGTCCTTGCCAAAGCCACCCGATGTTGTATGGTTGTGGGTGTGGTGTTGTCGACAAACCCAACTGTTTGACGACCTCTGCTGAGATGAGGTTCTTCTGGCTTCCGCTATCAACAATAAAATGCAACGGGGTCCCCTTCACCCACATCTGTGAATGAAAAAGGCGCTCCCCCTCTTCAAGATCTGTTGGTTCTTCTGGTTGAATTGTTGCGATCACGACAATAGCAATGGGGTCTACGTCAATGATTTGTCCTTTACCATTATTTTCAGAATTATATTCTAAATCAGGGTTCGGCTCCTTCTCTTTGATCTCGGCCACCAATGACTGTTTTGAGCGACATTCATCGGTGTTGTGCCAGGGGCTTTTGTGGAAATCGCACCATTTTCCAGTGTCCTTCTTTGTCTTCCCGTGACCCTTCTTTTCATGTGGCTTTTCGGGAGACTGTTTGTTAGGGGTTTCTTTGTCATACTTTGGTTGTTGTGGATTTGCAGAAACAAAATCTCGTTTGTTCTGGTGCTTAAATTTCTGCTCGATTTTAATAACATATCGATAGGCAACACCAAGTGATGAGATGTCTAGAAAATCCATTTCAGTTTGGATGTCTCTGTGTAGAGCCCCACGGTATTTCGGAACCAAATGTCGTTCGGAGTCTTTGATACCCAGCTTGGTGCGCAAGTTATGGAAGGTATTAGTGAACTCCGGGACTGCTTGGCCACTCTCTTGCCGCAGTGTGGTCCATCTCATGTACTGGTCCTCATAGTTGTCAATAGGGTAATATTGTTCCTTTACCGCATCCACAAAAAAATCCCAAGTGGGATCAGCCCCATATATTCCAGACTCCTCTGTGGAACTTTGCTCTCAGTAAGTTTCCCACCAATGTTTAACATGAGGGAGAGATTTAAGGAGTGCGAAGGTGATCTTTTCTTTGTCAAAAAAATTGTGAACAGAGAAATAACCTTATAGCAGAGTTAACCATTTTTCTAGGGCTTCTGCATCTATCTGTCCTTCAAATATAGGAATATCAAAATTAACTTGTACCTTGAAAGGTGAGGTGCCTCCAAAGTGGTCGCTTGATGAAGATGCGCCTGATGCTATCGGCAGGCATTTAAGGATGTGGGCAAAATTCTCCATCATTTCGTCCCTCTATCACGTGAGAGCTTGCTCAAGCAATAGATTGATAGGATCGTCTGCTCCGTCGATTTTCTTTTCTTCCGCTATTGAGGGTTTCTTGGGTGTGTGAGAGCGATTGTATTCAAGAGAGACAAGCTCGAGACCCAACTTGCTATACTTGGACCTCGTCGGGGACATGCACTGAAAAAAACAATCAAGAGCAGCCTGCTCTGATACCACCGATCCAGATTATTTTCGGCACGAAATGAGATCGGAGATATAATAAAGAAATGCACAGAGATATCGCAGATGTTCAATAATATAACAGAAATGTATCAGAGATGCAACCATAAACACAGATATATAGTAATACACGATTTCTATTAATGAAAGAAATGTACAGAGACTATAAAAATACAGAGTGAAAGACTCGCTAGAATGGTGGCAACTTATCTCTGAGAAGAGATGTGACGGCTACTCGCATTCGCAAGAAGATGGTTAGAATGAGGCTCTCAAGGCCTTTTTACAATAAACCGGGATGCCAAAATCCCTAGACATCCAAAAACCTAACCCTAGGAGATGAAGCGCCAAAAGTCATGTGGGCCCCGTTTGGGTAAGTTGGTGCATCAACTTCACGGGGTCGTAACTTTTGCATACGATCTTCGTTTTAGGCGCGTGATAGCTTGTTGGAAAGGTATCGTCAAGGAGATTCATTTTGGGGTCTCAATTATGCCTTCGGATATCATTGAGAACCTCGATCTCGAAAAACCTTCATTTAGGCCCTCAAAATGGCCCCGGAAGTTAAAACCTGCTAAAAATAGTAAATTGTCAAAATTGCCAGAAAGTTGTTTTGAGCCAGTTGGAAAAGGTGGGTGGCCATCGATATCCACCTGGATCAGGGGGGGAGGGGTGTACAATCACCAATGGACACATTGGGTTATTATCGCAAGCACATATGAAAATGTATAGAACTAATCTACATCGTGGCGTTGGCCTTGCCTCAACAACTTTCATCATTAGCTTCACCTCAACAACCACATTTGGTCTCTATGGTTTTGTGCCAAATTACACTTTCTCAAAAATCTATGAAATTTCTTTTTGCCTCCTCAAACAACGATAATCATAGTTGCATTGCAAGGCATTTAGGGGCAGCTTGACGCGGAGCCTTTTCTTGCGGTATTGTCTCTTAGTCGTGGCATCTGTGACCACCTGCTAAGTTGCAACCATTTGCATGACCCACACAAATGTTGTCGTCATTGTTGCGAATAACGGAGATGCTCGATAGAAGTAGGAGAGGACCTGGAATCATTCTTCGCTTACACATGAACTTCAACAAGTTCTTTCATACATCTTTGTTCATTATTATCATTATTGCCCTTATGGAATAAACATGGTTTACTCACTTAACCCATAACAATTAAAAAAAATGTATATTGTTAATCCTTGATTTTGGATTCAGTGTTATCACATACAATGAAATGATGGAAATTTGAATTGTGGATATTTCTAAGTCTTCCACATCCATCAAATGCATAATGCATGCAAGATAGCTTGCTTGAACAAAATGTTACTACATCAAAATTTTCCATAAGTTTGACTTATATAAAAAAAATTCAATCCCTCTTTAAAAATATTTGGTCTTGATTGATAAAAAATAGAATTAGAACTCTAACCAAAGCATAACCAAAAGCTTGCAAAGACCCTAAATGCCCAAGACTATGGAAGTTTCCATCGAGAAAAAAGAAGAAGGAAGGATTAAAAAAATTGATATTAAGCTCATCCTCTTAACAAAACCAAGCCATTGAAATGGAGGTGAGCCCCCTTTCCTCTCAAGGAGTTTAACCCAAATCGTGATCATAGTGAGAAAGCATATTTAGGGGTAGTTATTAAAGGAAAAACAAGGATGTTAGTTGCATAACTAAGGACGGGTTCACATCACCTTAGATGTGAGACCGGTAGGTGGAGGGTACCCAAAGAAGTTTGGGAGGAGAGAACTTGCATATTCTGCAATAAGGGTGTGGTGGAGACAGAGTGGCACTTTGTCATGGAATGTGCAGCCTACAAGGATATATGCATCTAGTATGAAAATAGCTTAAAGGTCGACAACATCCACCAGTTATTTGACGAGGATGAGATCAATGAGATTGCTAGTCTTCTAGTCAAGATTCATATTAGAAGATCTGACATCGAAAAGAGTGTGAAGATGAGTTAGGGTTGTCATACTCTTGGTCCCTTAGGTTGTTTATCCTCGTGGACGTCATTAAAATCAATCTCGGAAAACCAAATGAGGATAAGAATGTGTTGTAAAGGGACCATCTAAAGATCAAAATGTTGACAAACCCTTCGTGTTCACAAAGTCGAATGTTCAATATTATAAATTTTTCCATGTAAATGGATTGGCTCCACAACCCTTGGCAACATAGAAATCTCCTACCACTAATGTTTTCTTTCCATTTTTGGTTTATATAGAAAACATGTGACAACTCTAATATTTAATTTCCATAACGAATGTAATGGTAAGGCAAATAACATCCCGACACGACACATCACATCACACCACACGACACATCACATCACATGACACATTGTATCAAATCTTGTCTATACACGACACATCACACTCCATCTATCTTTGTAGACAAAGAAGAGCATCAAACGCCTTCAAATCATATTCATCAATTTTCAAAACAACAATCCATAACAATGGTGGGCGACTTGGCTTTTATTTATTTTAATTATAAGACTTCACACTATAGCACAATCTGGTTGAACCCTCTAATGGATCTGGATCATACACGTGCAAAAGAGCCCATGGTATTTAGAAGTACTTATATGAATATAAGAGAAAGTTGTAGAGTAGCTAGTCCTTGCCAATAATTGTTACAAATGCTTACAAATTTTGTGCCCCTGCAAAAAGCGGCTATAAATGCTTTCAAATTCCATGCCCTTGATAGCGTTGTGTGTCTTATGTCTAGAGTGTACTAATTGACATTTCTCCAAAGCTACCTTGATGCCACAACATACTTTTAGGTACACTCAATCAACATATAACAAAAAGTGTGCTAGTGCGTTGTCATGAGGAGATCAAGTGGTGGATATGCCCTTTGGTGCAATGAAAATGGACTTATGTTAAAATAATGATGTAAAAATTGGTAAATCTAGCTAACTATGGAACAAGTTCAATACTTATTATGTAGACACTATTGACATCTTCAATTGTTATAGCAATTGCCATCTGCAAAGTATTTAGACTAATCAAAACATCACTATATAAATTCAAAAATAAATTTCGATAACATCCTAGTTGATATTGATAAATTCTTAAAAAAAAAACAAATTAGTGCATATGCTCTGGAGACTTCAAAACAAAGCAATGGAGCCTTTCTTCCAAGCAGTGAAACCTTTCTTCCCTGTACCAAACCTTTTTAAAATTCAGAAAGCTCTCTTCCGAACACCATTTGCACATATTTCCGAGATCATAAGGAAAGCCATATACCAAATGATAAAATTTGTGCCCACCCATATGTAAAATAAATTCAGATCATATATTCAAGAACTCAAATGCTAACCCAAGATTAATGAATGCATAGAAAAACATCAGTATAAATCTCTAAAACAATTTTTTTAAACTCATATTTAAGAATTTATTAAACAACTTAGAGCCCAATCTAAAATAAGTAAAATAATAACTTCCAAAGTAATTAATCATTTTAAACAAAACTTAAAGACATTATTATATTAAATAACTTAAATGCTAACCCAAGATTGATGAATACATAGAAAAACATTAGTACAAATCTCTAAAACAATTTTTTTTAACTCATATTTAAGAATTTATTAAACAACTTAGAGCCCAGTCTAAAATAAGTAAAATAATAACTTCCAAAGTAATTAATCATTTTAAACAAAACTTAAAGACATTATTATATTAGATTTAGCAAATAATGAGGAGCCACAAAAACTTTTTAAAAACTTATATTTAAAAATACATTAAACAAAAACTCATATTTAAAAATATATTAAACAAAATTAGAAGCCCAATCTCAAATAAGTAAAATAATAACTTACCAAAGCACTTAATCATCCTAAACAAAACTTAAAGACGTCGCCACATTAGATGTAGCAAATAACGAGGAGCCCAGAAAACAACTATTTTAAAAACTCATATTTAAGAGTACTTTAAACAAAGAACTCATATTTAATAATACATTAAACAACTTAGAGCCCTAATATGAAATAAGTAAAATAATTACTTCAATTAATTATCATAAACGAAACTTAAAAACATTGCCACATTAGATCTAACAAATAATGAGGAGCCACAACTTGCCCGAAGAATTGTTTGATCGATCTTGGCTTCCTCAACGGGAAAAGTTTGAGAAACCCTCAAATTATTTGTTTTTGTTTCAATTCTTTATGTAACACTATATGAAAATCATCATGAAAGTTATTTTTCAAGATGAAAGTGTTATTGAGAAACTAACCTAAGATGAAGTCGAAATTTCACTTAATTTAAAAGTTCCATATATACTAATTATTACACAATAAAAGGAAATGAAATGCATATATACTAATTATTACACAATAAAAGGAAACGAAATGCAATTTTATTGATATTAAAAGGTGCATATATACTAATTATTACACAATAAAAGGAAATGAAATGCAATTTTATTGATATTGGCTACATAAAATAGACATGTTATTGTAAACATAACCTCAATACTTAGTCACAATAAATACCTAGAGAAGCCCTTACAAACTCCAACCGGTTTCATTTAATTAGGACAATTACCATTCCAAATCAAAACACATAATGACAACAAATGTAATTCACACTCTATCGGCACTAGGGAAATATTAAACAACTTTTAAAAAGTTTCCAATCTATATATTATGGATGTAATGATTAAAGTGATAATTCACTTGGTAAAGAAATGTTATTAGTCCCTGCCGAAGGTGCATAGGGACTATAGCGATCGATAATTCGTTGACTTCATATTAATTTGTCCTTTGACTATAAATTTTCACATCATCTGTATTGTTCGTACTATAGAAGTAAAAACATTATTTTTTATATAAAAAGAAAGAAACTTATATGTCATCGTCTCATTGGAGAATATATTCGAGGTTTCGAGGTCTTATTACCAGCTTCATTGTTCCCAATGTTGTAAATGTGTAGATATCCAAAGTTTTCAGCTTCTTCTTGTTGCTTGTTGCTTGTTCTTGTTTGGTTCACAATTCTACCTGCGCTTCTGCTGTTCATCGTTTCAGAGTAAGTTTCCATGCCATAATTTCATTTTCTATTCCTTCTTTGTTGTTCAGTGTTTGCAGTTTGCAAGTAAGAATGTTTGTTTATTTCTACTGGCATGCTCATCATATGTTTATGATTCCTTCTATGCTTCGGCTGCAGTTTGGTAATTGTTGGAGATACATATGTTATTTACTGGTTCGGTGGTTGTTGCTTGTTCGTTGGTTCCTTGGTTGTTGGTTGTTGTTGTTTGGCTCAAGTTTACGAGTTTGGGGTCCTGGGGCTGCAGTTGGGCCTGTTCGTGCTTTCTCGCTGGTTTGGTGCTTGTTTTTTTCTTTTGTTTGCTTCATCTTTGCAGGGTTGGGATCCTGCGCTGGCAGTTGGAGCTG
>ML811566.1:73419-84890 GCA_009831015.1 Picea engelmannii | reverse complement strand
TGTTCAGACCCTGCACTCGCGAGTGGACCCATGGTTGTGTTATTTGCCGTGTCTAGCGAAGTCGATATCTAGCGCCTGTTCCGTGCGCACCTGTTCTGCTGTAAAATTTTGCTGATACTTGATACTTTAGTGTTGACATGATAGAAAATAGTGGTATAAGAAATAATTGGACAACTACATATGCAATTGCAATATCCACTCTTTTTTTTGTTAAAATAAAAAATGTGCAAACCGCACTTATTAACCATATATGATGGAATGTGCCCATATCACAATACATGTTCTTTATCCTCTACACAGACTGGTGTGACCACAATACAATTTGTCTTGTACTTGAGATATGATATGTACACCAAAGATACTGCAAAATTATATTTCCATGTCTGGAAGCATATCTGGATATTTTGCCACAGAAAACCAAAATGATTTAGCTATGGCCATGTAATTTCTTGATATTTTGTGGCTTGTAATATATTTTGGGACGGGAAAAACTGTATATATTTACAACCATGGATGGAGAAAAGCAAAGGTTCATGTTTCTGACTATCTTTTATTCTATTCATTGATTCTCATTTACTGTATGTACATATTACTTGTTCTCCGGTGCATACCAACTTCCATTCATGTTCATTGTATTTTGTGCGTTCCCACATTCAAACAAACAGAATAGCTGGAGAAAACGACGGAGTTTTGACTGCAGCGGTGGAAGAGAAAATACAAAGGTACATGCTTGTACTGTTATTTCATATTCCATTGTTTTGTATTTCATTTATTGTCTGTATATGTATTCACCTAGTTTATTGTATGTAGATATTGCGTACCTTCCTACATAATAACTTATCTTCATTTCATGTCTTCCTGCATACTAACTTCTTTCATGTCCATTGTGTTTTTCCTGCATTGCTACATTTAAACAAACAGAGTGGCTGGAGAGGACGACGAACTCTTTGGCGCGAATGTAGACGAGGAGTTACATAGGTGCATACCTGTACTCTTATTTCATATTCCAGTGTTTAGTATTTCATTTATTGTTTGTGTATTTGTTCTACTGTTTTGCACATTTTTTACTATATGTATATACTATGTATCTTTCTTCTTATTCTCATGTGAATCGTATTCTCTTTGCTGCTACATTGAAATAAATAGAACTGCATTTCTTTCTTTTACATGTCTTTCTTCATACTAACTTGCCTTCATGTCCACTGTATATTTGGCGTTGCTACCTTGGAAGAAACAGACTGGTTGGACAGGAAGATGAATTCTTGTATGCAACAACAAAGGGGTTCGTGGTACAATCTTGGAAAAGGTATACCAACTGTGCTAGTAAATTAAATATACAAAATGGGTGGGGGAATATAATATTGGTCTAGAAAATGATGATTTGTCAACAATGGGTCTTTGTGCTCTCCCCATTTCCACTTTTTCCATTTTCTATTATCCCTTTTGCTAACTAATTTCTTTGTTTAGTCATCTTTCCAAAAATGCCTTGGTGTGTGGGTTGGCGGACTCACGGGTTCACATTTATGGTCACGCTTCTACCTTATTCCATACTTACCCACTTTGTCGATTGCGGGTGCCGGGTTGGCGGGTTCAAGGTTGTGCCTTTGGCTTCCGAGGCTTCGCGATATACAGGTTGGTCGTCGTGTCCTGCCATCACGCCCTATTTACTGTTATACATTTTTTCAGTCAAAAAATTCGAGTCATACAATTTGACCCTCGGGTCCTCATGTTTCTAGATTATCCCTTGACACCCTATTTTGTATTCCATCTCCTTCGACCTTGCATGTGACATTAAGAACAATTATGGACAATATACAATGCATATGCTTGTTTAGTCCTTCTGATGTTCATCTACACATGCTTGCATCAGAAAAAGTTGGACTAGTGACATGGCCATGAGCAGTCAGTCATCCTAGACATCAACAGACCAACAAGGCCAAAGGTAAAGATGCATACATTTTGTTCCTGGTATGTTTACGAAACAAATATCCTTAGCTATTTATTCATTTATGGCATGGTGAATATGTTGATGTCATCTACAACACATACTTTGCAGTTCACGAGAAGTATCAACAAGTACAAGCGAGACGTCCAACATAGCGCGGGTTCTGTAGACCAAGAGGTTTGGTTGCAAAACTCTGGCTCCATAGTTTATCCAAGTTGTGTGTCTACTTGTACATTTATGCCAGGAAAAAGAGAAAACAAAAAAATAATGCATACTACCATTCACATTATTTTTCCTATTCGAAAATTGTCACCAGGTCTAAACTTGTGACACCCAAAATACTATCAATAGAGGGCTTGAACAACCGTTGAACTGGACAAGTGTTCATCGGGGACATAATGATCGTGTATAGCACCTACTTGGACAAGGCTAACAAAACTAGATCCATTATGCGTGTTGACATGACAGACAAGGAGGCCTTGATGACAGTCACACTGACTATTCCTACACAACTTGTCCAGAAACATGCAGAAAAAATATTGCCAGGTAATGGGATATCCATTACAAATTTTGATATATTGTCCAAAACAGTATATGACCGTGGTGATTGTGATTGGATTATTTCCCTCAACAAAACAAGCATTGTGGAAAAAATTCTTGTTATTTGTTCAAAATATCATTTCGTCCCAGACACAACTATCAACCAACTTCATAGAGCAACGACATTTACCCAATCAGAACCATTGGTGCAATTGTCACAATGGTGAGAAAACTTGGCTCGCAACACATTCTCCATATAAAAGATGAAGAGTCAAACAACAACAAGGCGATGGTACCGTTCTCCATATCCAGTTTTTGTCCTTTACTTTTGCATGTCCATGTATCTCGGCTAAGTTACACAAATATTGCACTGTTCCATGTTGCAGCTACAATTGTTCAATACCTACTCAAATTTGTTTTCGTCAATGGAACAACAATTGCATAAAGGGCAATTTCCACTTATTCTCTTCAAAAATATAACAAAGAAAAGGGATGTTAAAGAAAGGATCTTTCACACAACCCAAGCAACATTTGTAACAGAATTGCGAGCAGACATAGTACTAGATCTCAAGAAACTAACTAGCTCTACAACTGTTGTGCGTATACATTTACATATTCATCCTCACTTTGCTCATACAAATAGCCTCACTAAATTTCTGCGTTTTTTTTTTTTTTTTTCATTTTTTTTGGGCGCAGTTGTATATTATATTATTCAATATATTAACTATTATGCTCACGTTTCCAGGTTGAAGGTGTTTTGGTTGCAATGAATGCGTACTCGACCCCCTTTGAGCCTGTATGTGCGAAATGCATCTCTCATGCTTCTACTTCTGCTTTGATAAGTGATGATACGATTGATTGTCTGCGATGCAGTAAAAAATGTCCATACATATATGGGCATTGCCTCAATGCTGCCATCCGAACCGTGGGCAACATAACTGTGCATTGTACACTTAGACAACTTCTATTACAAGATGTGCTTCTTGGGTTAGCAAAATTTTCATATGAAGCATACCTACAAAAAAAGGCAAACAATGTCTACATGTTGCACAACTTTCGGATACATAGCAAATTTACCTTAAATGAGGACAATGCAATATTGCATATCGGCTGAAAAAAATTAAAAATAAATAAATAAATCATATCAAGCTTTGGCAGGAAACAAAAATATCTCATGTGTGTCTGTAATTTTTCTTCAACACCCAGATGAATGTTCGTCGGACTGGAGTTCTTCGGAGTTTACATCTATAGCTATAAAATTCTCTTTCCAGAGATTTTGTCTCTTCTTGTGTACTTGAAACAACAAGGAGAATCTAATTACAAATGCAATTCATGTTGTTATTTTGATGTTGTTTTGCATCTCCTAGTAAGAATTTTGCATATTTGTTTCGGTGTGCAAATAAAAAAAAATGGTGGCCAATTGTGGCTTTGATGGAGGGGACTGCACATTTTTTTTGGGTGCCCAAGTTGGACAATTGTTTTCCAACTATATAGCCATGGAAGGATTTCTGATTTTTTTTTGGGTGCCCAAATAAAATAAAAATTTGTCTCCAACTATACATTTATGGTATGGTATCTGCATTTTTTTCTCGATGCCCTAATTGAAAAAAAAAGGACTTAGCATGGATTGAAACATTAGCTTGAGATTTTCAGATCTCACTATAGAGATTGCACGTGCATAAGATTGTTCAGTCCATAAATGGGAAGCATGAGAGAAAACCCCATAAAAAGTATCCAACTGTAAATAACTTGGGCCCATCCTTTGAACCGTCGAAATAGCCTGCTCATTTGGGCAGAATCATCAGGAATTTCCATTAATATTGGAAATTTGGCATTGTTAAAATTGGTAGTGATAGACCATGGGACTATCAGAAGAAAATGTCCATAGTGATCTTGCTTAATGGTAAAATAATAATCGAAAAATTTCTTGTTCCCCATTTTGAGGTCTCGTTATAGCTAGCGTACAGTGGCAAAGCTCCGTTGGTTTTGTGTTGTCTTGTGCTTGGCAGACTTTTGTTCATATTCCATGACCTCGGTTATTTCCTCGTGGGAACATATACCAGATGTAAGAGAAAACCAATGCCATGATGTGTTATTTTTATATATCAAATTGTTTGATGCAAAGGTCGATGTGTATTGCTCTATGGAACCTTGTGGGATCTTGCTTGAGGCCTTCTGTGTTCATGTGTTTCCTTCTGCCTCAACTTTCAATACATTTGGTGTTTACTTGGTTCTTAGTTGTATGCTTCATTCTGGAAAATTAATAATACATTCACGATCTTCGCTGTTTTTCTATGATCTTAAAGACTATAGAGGAAATGCTTTACCCTTTAATATAAGCTCTGTGACATAAATGTGGTATGTGGCTCGTTTGAGCACTTTTCCTTGATCGATGAACTTAGCAAAATTAATCTCCTGGAGTAATTTGAAATAAAAGAATATATATTGTGCGAAGTCCAATGGAACTATCATATCAACTAGAGGACATTAAAATTCAAATCCGTCGTTGTTATACTTGCGGTGAAAATGACAGTACAATAACTTTACTTAGACATCCCAAAATTGATTTTCTTGTAGCTTTTCGAGGCTTCTCTTATACAAGCAGATCCTGGAAACTATAAGCATGGCTCGTTGTATCTATTCCTTGATTGAAGAACATGTTCACATGTTTAATTCACTTCATAGTTACTATTAAAACCATCAATGGAGGTTTCTTACGCCAATTCCTGCTTCCGAAAATTGCCATCCCCTTTCTTTTTTCCCTCTGCTTTCCCTTTTTGGTTACTTATTTTTCGGAAAATGTCTAGGTGTAGGAGTTAGCAGATTCACGTCTTCAGATTTCCATTGTTACTTTTATATCATCAGCCTGACCGACCGCTTCCTCGTTTCATATTGAACAAACTTTTTGAATCGCGGGTTCCCAGATAAGCGGGTTCAACATTGCGTTTCCATTGTTCCATTGGCTGCAAACAACACCCAGACTTCCGTGATCTACAAATTAGCAAACAAATTCGCCTTCATCTCGTTTGCTTTCACTTTCTGTTTACTTGGTCCTTTTTTCGAATGTGTTCTTTTTCTTAATGTCTCCTGCTTTTACATACAACACCCGATGGGAGTTGGCGGATTCATGTCTTCAAATTTCCATTGTTACTTTTATATAACGAGCCCGACCGACCGCTTCCCCGTTTCATATTGAACAAAATTTTTGAATCACGGGTTCCCGGATAGGCGGCTTCAACATTGCGTTTCCATTGTTCCACCACCCGCAAACAACACCCAGACTTCCTTGATCTACAAATTAGCAAAAAAAATCCCCTTTATATCGTTTGCTTTCGCTTTCTGTTTACTTGGTCCTTTTTCTAAATGTCTCCTGCTTTTATATACAACACCCGAAGTTCTGCAATATACAAATTGCTTACTCAACATTGTGCTTCCATTATTCCCCTACATACAAATAGCACTCGAAATTTCGCAATATACAAATTGATGGCTGAAATCTGTCACCGTGACATACAATTTGACCATCAGCCCCTCACGTCTCCTAGGTATATCTTGTGACCCTTTTTTTGAAACCCGCCCGACCGCTTTCCATACTTGGGCATTTCTTGCAATCTGTTTCACGGGTTGGCGGGTGGATGAAATGTACAATGCTTAGTCCCTCTTCGCCATCCCCGCTACCTTCGTACTTCTTTATAGATATGCAATTATTAAGCTTTAATGCTAGTAGTTCATCGTGCAGGAACCGTTAAAATTGTCATTAATGTCTGGAAGGCCAGAGAAGATTTGTCATTAATACGAATTAAACCAAGATTTGCAGAGAAGAGTGTTATCCTTTCCAAGTATTCATTTCAAACATGATGAAATCTCTTTCGTGTGTCGGTCGGTTGGCGCCTTTAATAAATCTCTAATTCTTAATCGCTCTTCATCGTCATCGCCACCTTCACACTTTTTTCTAAATATGCAATTAGTAAGCTTTAATGGTAACAGCTCATTACGCACAAACCCTGGAGATTTTCATTGATTAATGAAAGGCTCGAGGAGATCTTCCATTGATACGCATTAAACCAAGATTTGTGGAGGGTTATATTATCCCTCCCCAATTTTCATTTCAAACATCGTCTGGAGCAAACATAAATTCTCGTTAACTTATGGCAGCAGTTCTGTCCAGATACAGTAAACACCTTCGAGCATGATGACCAGAGGTTCCAGTATTCCAGGGCATATTCTTACTACTCATCTCCCTTCGCCCAGGAGCAAAAAAGGAGATGGTTCGTTGGTGCATCGAGAGATATATTTCAAGCCAAAGAATTCCAAGGCAACCTTGCCTGCTCAGAGAACTTGCCCACTTGCATTGATGGTTGGTGCAGAGGTTGATGCGATGGATTTTGAGCCAGAAGAAGATGATTTGATGGACAATGATACGACAATGGATGATGGCAATGCAAAGATTGTTCCCACTCCTGCACCCAAATTGAAATCAACCATAATGGGCAGTACTTCCCGGATCGACGATGGCAGTCTTAACAACACCAAAAGGAGTCTCAGAAAAGAAACTGACGCTGAATGCAATAATCGCTTTGTAGCTCAAAAGTAGGAATTCCAAAGGTCCAAATTAGTCCGTTCTGGGCGGAAGTCTTGTTGGCATGTTTACAGGAAGAGTGTGCTTGTCATTGATGGCAAGAATAGAAGGCAGAGTAGAAGGAAGTTTAAGCTTAGAAGGAGGAGCGAACAGTATGCAGAGATCAAATCTCAGAAGAGATAGCGCTTTGCACTTTCCAAAAGTGCAGCCGAGGTCCAAGAGAAGGACTCGCAGAAGGAGCAAAGGTCAAGACCTTTGAACACTGTTGGATCACCAATCCTAAATACCCGATGGCTGTTAGATCAACATCCAGTGACCAGAGGAAGCGCAGAGGAGAAGTACAGATCTGATCCATTGGATCTGAGCACTGCAGATCAACAGTCGTTGGATCCAGAAATAAATGCACGAAGGCTAAGCCTTTGGATGAGCACAGGAGAATGAACTTGTCAAAGTCCCAAAATCCTAAAGTAAGTAGGGATCATCCATCGTCAAGATTGACAGGTGGCACACGATCCTCAACTCCGGAGCAAATCACTTCGAGGATTTTTCAATTTGAGACTTGAAAAACCCGAAATCTGGAGAGCCAGAGAGCCAAAGTAAATGATAGTTGTCAGATCAGTTTGAAGTGGAAGGATAGGATAAGCTAGAAAAGTAGCATCGCAAAAAGATTGAGCTGTCGATCTGAGAACATGATTGACGAATAACGTTTAGTTCGGGTCAAAAAGTTGTGAGGAGGTTATTGTTCGGGGGTTCTCACTTCAGAAGAATTGGCAACTTGAAAAGTCGAAATACCCGAAGTCCCGAATGTCGAAGTCTCGAAGTGGATACGAGTCATCCGATCTAAAGATCACTTCGGATGCATTCTCAACCGTGATCTAGTACAATGGAACAACAATGTAAGTGGAAGTGTTAACCGACAACAAGTGATTTCCACCACCTATGACTTATTCAGCAGGTGACCACTCTGGAGGAGAATGAAGCAATGATCAGCTTAAAGTGTTGAAGTGCCGAAGTCACTTATGATCGTTGATCATGCAGGAGGGTACGTGTCAACGGATCATGAACTCTGGGCGAAACTACTCCGGGAAAACACGAAGGAGAAAGGTTTGAGATTGTCGAAGGCTGAAGTCTCGGAGCGGAGGATAGCCATTGGATTAAAGAGGACACATATCAGTGGATTGTCAACTACGGGAAAAAGCAAAGGAAGGATGAAAGAAAGTTGAGAGTTGAGATTGTCGAACCCCGAATACCCGAAGGGATTGTGACTGTTGATCCAAAAGGGACAGGCGTCATTGGATCATGGACTCCAGGTGAAATGCTCCAGGAGCAAGCAGAGTTTGAGAATCGAAATTCCTGAAGCCCAAAAGGCGAAATCGATCTCGTGTGTTGGTTTGGAGGGCCACATGTCACTTGATCATTGAGACTAAGGATCGTGCGTGGACAGGGGAAAGAAGGCAGGAAAGGAAGATAGATCGGAGTCGTTGATTGAAGGAGCACCATCAAGATCATGAGATCGACAGTCCCGTCGCATTGCGGGGTCAGAACATGCTCGGGTCTTAATTTTTCGTGAGCGGGCCACAATTGAAACCATAGTTTTGGAGAAAGGGTACATGGTAGCTGGAGGTGGATTGCGGGGAGAAAAGCGGTTGATCCCAAACCACTCTTGGATGCACCCACAATCATTCGCCTATGCAAGGACGTAGCCCGAGGTCACATGCGACAAGGAGCTAACGTGAAGAGAGATGATGCCCACAATCATTTGGTCACGAGAAACCATTGCCCAAGATCATATCAAGAAATGGAGCTAGCACTCACAAGATCGAGTTCGGGAAGCACCTTTTGGATAGGCGTTTGGTCACCACTGGTGGTCACGTGAAGGAAGGGGCTTAGAAGCCAAAGAAGCCATAATTGATTGGTTGCAACTGCCAAAACGAAGTGATTGTATCGGCCAGAGAACTCGAGGAGCTGCAGGGTGATCACTAGAGGAGCTGAAGAGTCTCGAGGTAACTGCCAGTGGAATGAAGACTGATCGTATAGACAATTGACAGATGGAAAAGTGTCGAAGTCTGTAATTGCAACAGAGAGGATAAGCTCAACTATGACAAAGAAGATGAAGTGTTGCACTGCCAGAGAAGGCAAAAGAATCTCAAGATAAGCCACTGATGACGAACAGATTTAGTATAACCGCCAATGAAGATGATGAGTTGCATGGATGATCTAGCATAGGACTTGGCATGATAAATATACGCAGAACATAGAAGAGATGGTTGTTGTTGTTGAGTGTGATTCATGCGAGTAGAAGCATGCTGTGTGCAGCAGCTGAAATGCACAGAAGAGGCATAGTGCATAGAATGGACATGGCACACAGAGCATAAAAGGCAGAAGAACAGAAAGTGCAAGAGATGCGTGTAGGAAGACACTGATGCAAGCAGAGCAGTGCAGTGTAGCAGAAAAATGATGAGACTGGTAAGCCATTGATAAATATTGTGTCACTGTGATAAATTTATGAGAAGCAAAGATTTATATTTCAGGGTGGTAGGGAGGTGTTAAGGAGGATTGTTGTCCTCAGAGTTTCAAGTGGATGCTTGAACACAGGGAGTTGTAGCTTCCATCTGGTTGCAGCCAGAAAAAACAGGGCGACAGGGTGGTGCAAGGGAGAATTATTGTTCTCTGTTATACAGGTTGGTGCTGGAACACTCAGGGATTTGGTGCTTCCTTCTAGTGGGTGCTAGAGAAACTAGGGAGTTGGTGTTTCCTTCTAGTGGTTGCTAGAGAAACCAGAGAGTTGGTGCTATCAACAAGTTGTTGCTTGTAAAACATAGGTGGTAGCCTCAAAGGGAGTTGGTGCTCCTAAGAATGATAATGTATAGAAAATAAAGATTACTTATCTTATCAAGAAGAAGAGGTTTTTCCCTTTATGGGTTTCCTCAGAAAATATTTGTCTCTGTATATTTCATGTGTGTGATTGATGTTGAATATTCTATTGCTTACTTCCCTGCATTATTGTGATCGTCATTNAGTTGTCCAACAAGTCTTTCACTGTAAGGAAATGATCTATTGATGTTCCCAAAGATATATTTCAAGCCAAAAAACTATTCAATTTCGGGACCATTGTCTTGTTCTCTAGATATACAATTAACATCTTAGGGAATGAGGACCAGAAATCCCATTGGTTCAAGGAATATTCCTACTAGTCACCTCCTTCCACCCACAATGGACTAATTTGGGCCTCTAGAATTGCACGCGCAACCTGTGTCCTTGAAGTTTTCGACTGCGACGAGGCGGTTTCTTGGTGTATCCTAACTTTCAGTTAAGGACCATTCTGTTTTCCCTGCAACGTTTTTCGTCTTCTTCCTCACGGGAAGCTTGTGAGAACTATTGTAACAACCCTAGTTAAATGATTGCTTAAGGTTTATCAAGTATAATTAATTAAATAATTAACTGTCCTAATTTATTTTAGTTAAACAATGATTATTTATTAATAATATTAATTAATTAATTAATTAATTATTGTTTATATCTGTTGATTGATTGATTGATTGATTAATTAATTAACTTAACATATGAAGGATAAGGTATTGAATGGAGGGATAAGGTATTAAATGGAGGGATAAGGTGGGTGTCATTAAATGAAGGGAGGGTGCGGTGAATGGAAGGAGGATATGAGGGGGCAGAGGAATTTGGGAATTTTGGGGAAAGGGAGCATTTTGAGAGCAGGGACTGTATTTTTCTAGTTTGGAGTTTGGGTGGACTGTTACAGGGGTGCACCAGGTTGCTGGGAGTTTTGGGCTCGGGGGCCAGGAATCCTCACGGAATCCTGGAGCTAGGGAGCCGGATAGGCTCTGTTTCTAGCTGGCAGGGAAGAAAGATTCAGTTTTGGGCAGAGTTTGGGCAGAGCAACAACGAGGACAGACATAGATTGGAGAAACAACATCAGACAGAGGTATGTATTTTCATGATTTTAGGTGGTTATCATTAAGGTGTTGAATATGTTGTGTTATGTGATGGTTACCTGATTTAATTTCTACTGAATAATAAATTACGGTTAAATGTTGAAGATTAAATTGTACAGGATAACATTTAGTTACTCTCTATTTTTAACTTATGTTTTATAAGGCTCTGTGGGGACAGAGACCTTACACATGGTATCAGAGCCCTAGTTTAAAAACTTGGACCAGGGCCTACCCACCTACCCAATTTAGGAATGGAACTGTTCTCGCTTAGAAATTTAAACAACCCTAAATAATCTGTATAGGGAAAATATATATATTGAAAGCAACTCAGGGGACTGAAACCCTTAATTAGATATAAATCTGGGCCAAGCTCCAGCTCCACCTAACCTGCAAGCCAAGCACACAATTTTTTTTGTTATGTATACAAATCTCTCTCTCTCTCTCTCTCTCTCTC